>JBCFYV010006143.1:14030-111311 GCA_039000515.1 Timema cristinae
CATATTAATAAACACTGATATTTTCTGGGCCCAAACCCTTATAGGATCAATAGGCCATGAAACAAAATCACACACGCATTGACATAGTGTAAAATAGGATATTTAATCAATAATTTAATGAGACGTTTAACCAGTAATTAGACCAACGAACGAATAATACTCCTAGCTAAAGATACAAGACGTAAGAATAGAGGTGGCCAAAAGCACAAACTTTGCAGAGTTGCCATTATAACTATATTAATATCAATAAAAAGTGCGCAGCAGAGGTTGGTAACAGGTACATCGTGATTGAGAATTCTGACCTCAGAATCTAGGCATAGATTCGTGAAGGGCTTATGAAACGGAGGTCCGGGAAATTCTGAAATTACATGTTGAAAAATGCAATATTTCATGTATGTTTTGTAGTTAAATTTTGAAAATAACCACTTCGTAATTTCAGGATTACGAGGTTGGAAAACGCCCGGAATTCGGAGACTTCAAAGTTTAATTAAGACCCATATACTTTCTCTCTCTAACACAATGCATAACACAACTATAACTTTCAATAGTCATATTATATGAGGAAGGCATTCCTGCGCCTCACCACCCCTCCACACCTAATTTCATTGCTGAGGAAACTGCATGCTTACTACTGAGCAAAAACATTGTCATTCTTTCGTTTTCCATGATCAGTCTTCCTTCGAATGTATATAAAATTTGGCAATGCTGGTCTGTCGTTGTTGCCAGTAGTTGGTTATTCTTTTTCCAGCACAGACGTTAAGTTACAGTAGTCTGAGTCTCGTGTTCCTAATGGCTAGCTCAAAAACATTAACTAAATACACACTCATATTTTATTAGTACTATGTGTAGAAAATTATTTATTATTGATCACGTTAAGATTTTGTATGTGTTGATTGTGTGGTTGTTGTTTTTTTTTGCCATTAGGTTGTGGAATTATAGATTTATGTGCATATTAATATATTTGTGTGAATAATAGTGTATTGTTAACAGTTAAAATATACCTTATTACATATTATGGAATCTCTGGCTTGTTACAAACAATTACATTCCAAGAGGAAAATATTAAGTAGTAGTATTAAGAGTCTGCACCTATTTTTGTTAAGATGAAACTTGTTCAGTAAATCAAGCGGCAATACAGACTGCAGAAGCTACAGGTGTCTTATAAGTTAGTAATTTCTATTAAACCAGAATTTAAAACTAAGGGAAAGTTACTGACACCAATCAAAAAAGGAAATAACTGCACTCAAATGAAGCGTTTGGATGAATATGACACTTTTACTCAAGCAGAAATTTGCAGAAAGGTACATTTACTTTACCGTGACAATGAAATACCTACCTTAAAGATAATTAAAACTTTGGTTGATATTGATAGTGAGCTTCTTAATTTTCTGATTAAGAACAAGTAAGAATGTAATTCATAGTATTTAGAATAAAATGCCTGTTGTAATATATTTGTTTGTTTATTAATTATGAGGAGAAAAAGCTTTAGTCATAAAATTTTTTTAAACATAATTACATGGGGAATAGAAAAAGTTAATAGACTTCAATATGGAAAAAAATACAATTGTGGAAATGGTTAATGTTTCTAGAAAAGGCTCTACACCTATAGGAAATGTTTTTACCTGTCAATTGAACCCTCCAACCTCTCCATGCTGCATTGTTAACAATGAGGAATTTCTAAGTAAACTATACCACTTCCCCCCTCACTTCCCAAAAACCAAAAGCTAGAAGGTTTGGCAACCAGTAACAGAGAGAGAGTGAAGATAAATCTTTTCTCTATGTAATGTAATGCTCGTCAGTTTGGACGTGGAACCAGCACGTCGCAATCATTCACCTAACCACTGGTGAAACGAGCAAGCGACGTAAAAACGATCTCAGTTCAATCCGGCATTTACGAGAGTGCACTATACTTTAATTTAGTTAGCTATCTTAACTCTACTAAATGTCTAATAACGAAGCAGTGGAGCTATGCTATTTAATAAAACAATCAATGAAAGTTTCGGTGATGGTGGCGTACTCAATTGTATAAACAAACGATCCGGTTCCCGCTTGGATAACTCTCGTCGATAAGATGCCAGCAAACTGATTAATTTTCGTTTGCAAACATCTTCTGCTTGTCCTGCTAATGTGGCGATATCCTTAAGATTCTTTTTATAACAGTTTTTAACAGTTCTAATATTCTATCAACTGATATACAAATTCTTCAGACAGGTTCTCCATGCTTGCGAGCACGTAACAAACACGTCCAAACTAGACTGACGAATATCTATGTGTTCGTTGGAAAAACCGACAACTGGCGGATCACTACGAATGGTTTGTAGCGCGCTCGTGGGCCCGTCCCACTTAGACGAATCTGTTACCTTACAGACTCGGCTCGCCCAATGTATACGGGCTTAAGACCTGTAGTTGTCTTGGCTATGAAATTAAGTGTAACCTAGTCCTGGTAGCATTCATGCCTCCACATGCATCACTGCGGGTAGCATAAAGAGTCAGGCGTGATGCTACTAAATGCTCGGAAGCGCGGCTGAGGTAACTTTCCCATCAAAGCAATAATATTACTAGGATTGTAAAAAATACTTTTTACTCTTATGTCTTTAAGCATGCAGCTTATGCTAAAAATGCATGAAGAATTCGTCCCTGACCTACAGTCTACATTGTTATTAAAGCCGATCTTTTGAGTCTTATAATCTCGCAAATAAAATTTGTGTGTAAAAAAAAGCAAAAACTTAATAGGTCATAGTTATTGATAGTGTTAAAAGAAAATTAAATAGTTTAAAATGAAAATAAACATTTTATATATACTATATTTACTTCTACAAGGGTAGGGCAATAAGTTTTTGAGCCAGATTTATTTTAGAAAATAAAACAAATATGTACAGAAAAAAATATATTTAAAGTAGAGTGAACGAAGGGTGATCGCGGGACCTTTTACAAGTCTTAAAGTTTATAAAGGTCTAAGAAGGTTGCCGACCTCTGGTGTACGGTATCTAAAGTCTGCTATCAATATTCAAACCATATGAATGTTTATGTATTCTATGTCTGGAGCGTGTATTTATTATACTCCACTCCATACATAACGTATAAGAAGATAAACAAATCAATTTTATGCATTTAATACGTTTCACTATATGTGGGAGGTATGCAAGAACTTCACTAAGTGGATGCTAATGGGTCTATAGTGTGCCCACACCTCTCGGGGACCCTTCCGACTGTGTGAGACAATGTGTCGGCCCCCGTTCTCACCGGTGTCGATATTAGGGGTTCACGCACCAGACGACGAGTCGTTATGAAGGGGTTGTTCGAAGAAAGTCACTCAGGATGTTGTCACACAAGTCTTTATTCAGGACTCTAATTCTAGCCCCTTGGTTGGTTCAGTTACACTAGTGTATATAGAAAGAAACCCCATCTCCATTCCCGCACGTGATAACATCGCAATCCCACTAGCTCTCCACAAGCCCAACCGAAGCCAACGGCTCGTGAACGGCCGACGGCATGGACATAGTTCAAAACCAGAGAGGACAATCACGCAAATCGACGCGCCAGAAGCAACGAGGCCGTGCGCAGCCAACCACTCACGGCAAGAAGGGAGAGGGAGAAAGGTCAAACTGCGCTGCGCGCGGTTCAAAAATTGAGTTGAAGAGTATGACGTCACTCTACTGTCACCCTCGCTGTTGAACACTGAACCTGCCAGGTGTGGCGCTAGAGGGCAGGTCACGCGGTCTTGTGAGTGGCAGCTTAGTTATAATAATAATAATAATAATAATAATAATAATAATAATAATAATATTTAGCACCGCATCTTACTACCCGTTCGGGTTATACGCTTTAAGTACCAATTACGCTAATGGATTAGGAATTGGGAAGGTTGAGTTAGAGAAAGTGAACCCACATTTGCGTGAAGGAAGAGTGGAAAACCATTTAGGAAAAACCACCCCAAGTTCACCCGACCGAGATTCGAACCTCGATCTCCCCGTCCTCAGCAGTCGGGCTCAACATGACATGCGCGTTAGCCAACTACGCCACCGAGGCGGGTGGCAGCTTAGTTCAAAAGACATTTACTTTTTTGTGAACACTCAGTTCCATAATTCAGTTCAGGTCAGTCTCACCTCTAGCAAAACACTTCTATCAGAGATAGTTGCTTGTGGATCATTTTTGTAACTGTAATGTCAACCTGTAAGCTTGTTATGTTTATTAACAAAGATTTCAGTCATCAATTAATAAACCTTGAATAACCTGGCATCAAACTTTCTTCTTTATTAACCAGTGACTATAACCAAAATCAGTACGCTTCCAGTAACCCAAAATGGTTAATATGTGTAATGAACAAGAGAACAAACAACAACGAGGCAAGAACAAGCTTTCAACAGAACAACTAGGATATAGGAAAGGTATTGTAACGTGGGACGCACTTGACCTGGGAGGGTCACAGGCCGTTCACACGTGAAAGTGTGAACCACGAGTTCTTTTAGAGATATTGGGGTAGGCTGCTGACCAAACAAGAATGAAAATGCCCACGGAATATTCAAGGTTTTGATTATTAAAATTACCACTTACATACACACTCTGATTAACTGTATATCTAAATTAATTATAACTAAACAATTAATTAAGTAAAATAAAATGAGCCTTAATCAAGTCTGTAACTTAATTAAACTAATAGATCACACAGAGATGTAAGTAAATTGAATAAACAAATTAACGACTATAAAACACTTAATAACTACTCAAATACTTAAAAACAGTCACCAAAAGTTCATTGACACAGTAGTTCACAATAACAACAAATGTCACTTGTCTCACACACGATACACGGCGGTGACCCGCTATACACAAATACAGGACTCGCTGATTGACACACTGGATTCGCTGGTCCACTCCCGGCTCACACAATGTACACACCGGTACACACACTCGCACTGGGGACTCCCGGACTCATTAGTCGAGAACCAAGAACTGACTACTCACGGCTATCGCTGAGTGTGTTTATATAATGGTGGTGACAGCTAAGAGTCTGGAATACTCCATTTCTAGAGTTAAAAGTCCAGAATAAAAAGGATCCAGACCCCTCCAGACGTGTCTCCGTCCTCCCCCCGCGACCCCCTTGGCCCCTCTAATCCCCCAGTCAAGTGAGAAGGTCGCTGCCTACCTGCTAGGCAAGGAGGGAGACAGAGAGAACAAGGAGCGCAGCCAGGGTAAACAATGAGAGCACGCTGGTCCCACTGTTAAACACTAATCTTGTTACACCATTATGGTAGCAGAGCTAACAAAGAGTCCTATGGCAACAGAAATAATCAAACACCTTCGTCGACTGGGGCAACTTCCTACACACAAATTTTGGGCGTTCAACGTTGCAACGAAGAGTCGAACCAACCACCCGAACTGTGTCTACAAGAAGTCATCACAACGATGTTAACATTCACAAGAACTCTTCACCATAGGCAGGGACAACAACCTCAAACAGCCACCATCCACCTCTTACTAGAAACGTCTATTATAAGTCACAATGGAGCTATACAGAGACTGTCAGCGAAATTCTTCAAGATTCTCTACTACAGTTCGAATAGCTAAGTTGGAAAGTTGACTATTTTATCTACTTAATAACATTATAAAGTATTGTGGTAACTTAATTAATGTATAGAGACTCAAGTAAAATTGTCCAAACAAGTTAGTTAGCACAACTATGTTCTTGTTGAAACGAATATGTAGACAAGAAAATAATTCAACATATATAATATGTATTATAAGATACTTAGGTCCATTTTTTAATTTACAAAACAAAAAAACTTTGGAAAATCAGTTCTAAATCTATTCATTATCATTCAGACAAATAAGAGTATTACATATGTTTCACATTGTACAATAAATAATGTAAAGGAATTCAACCTGAAGGGATAGGTTGGGCCTTGATATGAACACACCCACCTTTTCTCTCACTTTTAACACTTCCACATTGTTTTAATTTCGGGAAATATTCCTTCTTACATTGCTCAGATTGACTCTTCTTCAAAAAGTGTTCAAACAAACCATTTTATAGTTCATTACACATAAAATAAGATATTTTGTGATCAAAACAACACCATTAAGGCGGAACGCAAGCAAAGATAAGGGTTTTTGCAGCTTTTATATAGAAACTTTTTTTTTTGCAAAAAGAAAAATATATATGGCTCTAGTAAAAACCTAGAGCATAACCTTCTTCAGAAGTTGAACATAATACTTGTTTAATATGTCATTGGATGACCATCTTTTTAAATGAAGATAAAAAGTTTTCAGGACACTCTTGACCGATATTCAACAACTATTGATAGCACCATGTGAAGAAAATTAAACTATTTAATAGTTGTGAAGCAATATATATTTTAATCAGACAAAAAAACAATTGCTATAAAACTGAAATAACATTTACCTATTCCCAACACACCTTTATAATAATACTTTCCAAACAATCGTTTTTATTTTAGTACAATACAAGTTATCTTGTTTAAATAAGAAAATATCAGGGTGACAATTTCTTTTCCCCAAGTTGCAACAGACAATGAAATATGTATACTTATTTAAATTTATAAAATAAACTACATTTTAAGGGCATATCTAACCTATTTCTCTTGCATTGAAAATTTGGTATACCCTGTCACTAGGTTGAACAGTCTTATACCAACTTGTACAGTCTTACTCAAAATGAGATGTTCTGAAGCTTCCTTCTATGACAATGATGATATAATATTAAATATATACAAAATCTCTCATCACGTTTAGGTTGTCCTGCGGGTGGGGGGGGGGAATATATATTTGGGGACAAACTCAAGGTTGGGTCAATGCTCAACTCTTGTTTGATCCTTGCTCAAGACTGCCTACTTCCTGACCTCCAGGGTCCTCTGCACTTGGTGCTCGACTGCAGGAGAGAAACAATGCACATTACTGTTGTTGTTGCTGGTGACGGAAACCAAGGATCGGCTACTTACATTGACAGCACTTGGTTTAACACTGGTCAACTTTATTTCTTCTTTGATAGATAAGTTCTTCCCAAGGGAGTGTTTGTTGGAAACCTGGCAACATGGCTGGTGCAATGTTTGAGCTAAGGATGAAGTGATTTTACTAGAGCAGTCGCTGATACCACTGTCACTAGTTTGTTAGGGTGTGAGATTAGGATCCTTCTCTCCTAGGCTGGACTTGCAAGATGCCGATCCATCAAGAGCCGTCAAGCTTCAGAGGGCATAGCCCCAGGACAACGATGACGTTTCCAGTTTTCTGCGGGGAAGGGTGTTAGTGTAATTGATGGAAGGGGACAAATAAAATGGCATAAACAAAAATTATAAATCGTGCACTAGTATTAACTTCTAAATAAAAACCAATACTAATTTAACTAAGTCTAACAGTTCCCCACTAGTCGGATTCCTAAAAGAACAGCATTCTTTATATCAGGTTTGCATACTCTAAGGGCATGAGGCACCAACAAGTTACATCAAACATTATCTATTATATATTATATATATATATATAATATATATATATATATATATTATATAAAATATATTATAGATAAGGTGATATTCACTTAAAACCTATTTTGGACTTATTACTAAATTGAAATAATTAGGACTTTTTATTGGATAGACTGACAAAGTGTCTTAACATTAATTTGTTGGTAATAAGAGTATAAAGCTTATTTCGTCCAGTGTTCTTTTGTACTAATTGCCCTTATTATGGGCTGTAAAAATCTTTCTGTAAAATTAATTGATGGGGAATTTTAATATATTATTTATAACTACTACATGAAAATATAAACCAAAATTCAGCTAACTCGGAACTAATCAGCAAGAAACCACTAAAATCACTGGACTATAGTACTCTAATTTAAAGAAAGCAGCAATTTAGAGTTAGTATAGCCTCATTTGCGTGGAATAAGAGTGGGAAACCAATTGGGGAAAGTCCCCTTCAGTATATCCGATTGGAATTCGAACCCTGATCTCCCCATCTTCAACAGGCTAGTCTAACACAAGAATGACGCCTTAGACCATTCAGCCACTGAAGCGGGCTGTTCGAGCAATGCATATAGCAAATAAAGTGGCACTGCTATAAGAAATATTAAAAAATAAGGGTTTATTGTTTGACTCATTTATCTCTTGTCTTACATAATTAAATATTGGCATGTGGCAAAAAGTCAGAGGATTGATTTTGTAGCGTGTCAATCAGTTAGATTGAACAGCTACAAGTAAATAATTAATATTTATAATAACTTACGCAAGAAAATGAACTATCGTAACTTATTTAATATAAACTACCTCAAAGTTTATATTCTCGAACTTGATCCAGAGTACTAAATCTATGTATTGGCCTACGTTCAAACACGTGGTTGGTCAAAAATATGGTCTTTGGACAATTACTGTACTAAATATCAAAGAAGAGGTTTAATATTATTGTATTTATGAATAATATACTTTAACGCTTTGCTTTTCCCGTTGGATGAACCTTGATAGACTTAGGCTCGCCTGCCATGCGGTCTACACAAAAAATAGTAAAATTACATTTATATCACAAATCCTCATGAAAATAATAGTAGATGCTAAATAATATAATTAATACATATACATTTAAATATAAGATGCTTAGTGGTAACTCACCTCAGCAAGATATCTACAGATATCGTAATTCCACATTTGAAGAACAGGACGGATTCAATAATGGCCACACACACACACACACACACACACATGTTTACTTAGCCGGCTCTCTGAAGAGAAGACTGTACTCAAGAATGACGCAGTGCCCTACTGCTCTCCTAGTGACTCTGGCGGTCAGCCAAAGAACCTCATGATCTTCTTTTGTTTTTCTCCGATCTCCCAGCTTCATTCTTCCTTGTTCCCGTCTAAATTTCTGAATTTATCATTCCCCCTTCTTTATCTTATTCGACAAAAACGACAGACAAAAGACATGCTCCAATGCTTCCAGAAGGGGAGCACGAGAGCAAGTTCCAACACGTACCGACCAATTGGTCACACCGTGTGGTTTGCAAAAATTTAAAAACGGGTTGTCGCGTTTTGCGAGTTTCTGGAACAAAGAAACAGAGATTACATAATATTAGTAATATTGGGGGTAGAAAGGGGGGTAAGAAATTGAGTAACCGAATAAGGGTTTTTTTAGAGTTACGTGAGGAGACACTACTCTATGGGGGGCTGTGTGAGAGCCTCCCAAACCACTGTTGACACTTCTCGCTTATCCGAGCAAGGCTTTGGGACGTCGATGGCACCCACCAGGGTCGATGACGTAGTTACCAAGCCCCTGGATAAGAGGATTGGTGGCACCGGGAAGTCTGGCGTAGAAGGACTGCGCCAGTTTCCGGAAGTGGTCCTTGATGGTAGGCATATCCAGGTCACGATGAAGAGTCTCATTCCGGACATACCAAGGTGCGCCCACAATTAGGCTCAGACACACGCTCTGCATCCTCCTCATATACGTGTCCGCTAGGTGACCCCAAGCGGGACACGCATAGTCGAGGATTGGCCTGAGCAGCTGCTTGAACAGCGTCAGACCGTTCCTTGTAGACAGGGCGCTACGCCTGTTAAGCAGTGAGCCTAGGACTCCCAGCCTTTGCCTCACCTTGTTGAGTCTTTCGTTACAGTGTCGTCTCCAGGTCAGTTTGGTGTCCAGCGTAAGTCCCAGGTACTTAACACTGTCCGCCCATCTGATCTGTTCTCCGAACAGCCGTAGTATTGCCAGCCTGTAGTACTTTCTTTTCCATGTGAAGAGCATTGCAGTGCTCTTCTCCACGTTAATACTTGTTCTCCAGGTGGTCAGCCACCCCTCCAACTGCGTCAGGTGCGTCTGGAGTTGCCTCTCCACCAGCTGCCCTCGCCACGACTCCGCTACTAGAGCCGTGTCGTCCGCACACAGTGCCAACTCGGTGCCTGGGGATTTTGGAATGTCGTTCACATAGAGACTGAAGAGCAGCGGGCCCACCATGGAACCCTGTGGCACTCCAGCCCGGATGCTTCTGACTTGGGAAGTGGCGTTCCCAAAGGTAGCGGAAAAGGTGCGGTGGGAAGGATAAGATTGAACAACCTTAACTAGGTAGAAGGTCAGGTTCAGGGAGAGGAGTTTGAAAAGGAGACCTTAGTGCCAAACATGGTCGAAGGCACTTTGCCACGTCAAGAAAGACAGCACCAGTCAGCCTGTTGATGTTGAAGTTCCTCGTAACCTGCTCCACGAGCCGGACATATTCGTGCCTGATTGACGGTATATAAAGGGTGATCTGCGGAATCACAAAACAGAGCACAACACTAAGAGCGAAGGAAGGAAACTCTACCCGTCTGCAACTGAAGAGGAGGAACATGGCGTTTGGGTCGTTGGATTCATTACCATAACCGAATCGTAGAAGGAAGGAAACTCTGCCCGTCTGCAACTGTAGTGGAGGAACATGGCGTCTGGGTCGTTGGATTCATCACCATAACCGAATAGTAGGAGAATGGATCGTCCAATTCAACTCGGGGCTAACATGGACAGCATATTTGGGGTATTTATGTATCCAACCGTCCTGGTCAAGTCCCAGGACTTGGTCTCTAATTTTGGTTAGTAGAATTTAATCTAAACCACTTTTGAATAAAATTTAAGTAATATTTATCCAAAAGGACTGTGTCTCTTTTATAGAAAAATGTTTAGTTAAAACTTTGATTTTAGTTAATGTGTAATTAACTTCAACATGCAAATGTTTCTTTTGTTAATTTATGTGTCCTTCAGTCTGATGGACAAGCCAGGTTCAATTGACTCTTTAAGTCAAATCCGGACCACTATATAAGTGTCCTTTGACACTGTCCTTATACAAAGCCTCTGGCTTAGAAAGTATGACGATTTAGTTTTTGGTTTTACAAAATTCCACAAGTTCCACCAATCTTTTGAATCTAAATTAATCATGACGCCGTGAACGTCATGAGCATTATTTCACTGTTATTGATGTTTACCACCAGGTTGTCAATTCTTTGCATATTACAGCTCAGTAGATAGTGATACAAATTTGGTCTTGTAGTCATGCTTCACGAGATAATATTAGCTTAGGTGCTCAACCCATGGAAATTGCATTAGTGTCATAATGGGGTCCGCGCAGATAATACTCTTTTATTTCTGCCTGTAAAAAGACTGCTAATTTTGTAATAGTCTTAACAGATATTAATGTACTATTGAGTGCTCAGGCAGAACCTTAGGGGAATGAGACCTGCCATAGTACTTTGTTAGACACCTGGTCCTAAGCCATCAATTAGCTGGAAGAAACAGGATACCTTCTATATCTTGCTCTATCAATCAAGGCTGTTTATAAGTTACTTGCTTATTTTGCTCCATACTATTATTTAACTAATTGTCTAATTACTCTTCTTTTAGAAATACAGCGACTTTGGCATGCGTAGCTTTTGTAACTGGATCTACAATTTTAGTAATAAACCATGGTAATACATTAGAGATGCTTTGTCGTACAATTAGTACAAAAGAACACTGGACGAAAAAAGCTAGATAGTTTTATTACCAACAAATTAATGTTAAGACACTTTGTCAGTCTCATCCAATAAAAAAGTCCTAATATATTTCAATTTAAATTTTGATTACAATATTGTTTAACATTATCACTGAAAATAAATAGTTTTATTTATGTGGGGTATTAATGTCCACTTTCTGAACTGACTGATTGTATCAACACGGGAGAATTTCTATGAGTAGGAGCGAAAGACTAAAGCAAGTTTGCCGGGATGGTATTTTCACATACCTTCCTTCTTAAACATACCACAATCGACAAGGGACCAACGGCTTTACTTCCCCTCCAGAGGAAGTTGCGGTCCGGATTTAGTTTAGTTTATAGTGTATTGGCTGAGTTTTGACACTTATTAATCTACAATGGTAAAAAGATGGTTCGTTGTAATCCTCAATAAAAATATAAATACAGCAGAGCGTCAATAATTCGGACTAATTGGGGATCGACTCAGTCCAGATTAAATAGTCAGTTTCTATAATAATAATAATAAAAAAAGACAGGATATTTACGAAAATTCGTTGTTAAGGTAGAAACATTTTCACTTAATTGTTTTTTATTCCTAAATATCACAAATCCTGAAGAGTTATAATAAGGAACATCTAACAACTAAAAGTGTTTCCAATTATTTTTTATGAAAAAGGGTTCAGGTGCGTTTTTTGACGGACATGTTTCTGATATTGATACCACTGTGGTTATATTTACAAATACTTTTTTATTGGTGATCCGGAATTTTGTCGTCCAAATTATCGACGCTCTAATGTATTTTAATTTGTTGGAGAAAACTGGCAATGTGTTTCAACATTTTGTTTTTACAGTGCGTCTTGGTATCCGTTCAGCTTACACGCATAGATTAAGTTCACTATTAAAATATGAATGAGGAAGGCAGAATTTTAGAGTGAATGTTCTCAGATTTGCGTGGAGTGAGAGTAGAAAACTATTTAGGGGGAAGAAAACTTACTTTATCCGATCCGAACTTAACCCAGATCACCTACAGTATTACACGACAGTAACACGTTTGACCATGTGACTTGCGATGTGGGTTAATATTGATTCCTTTTTAACACCTCATCTTACTACCCGTTCGGGTTGTACGCCAATTTACTAATTAAATTAATGTGTTAGAAAGTAGAAAAATTTTCATTTAGAGGAAGTGCACTCGCATTTGTGTGAAGGGAGGCTGTAAAACAATTTAAGAAAAATATCTTCAGTGCACCCGATTCGGATTGAACCCCGATCTCCCTGTCTTCTACAAACTAGTCCAACACGATAATAGCGTGTTAGACCATGTAGCCACTGAAGCACGTTTGCATTAATTTATAAAAATAGAACACGCTGTATCATACATCCGAATATATCTTCCACCACGATTCATCGTCATTAATTATATAACGTGGTAGACGATATACCGTTGTAGCAAGTTGTTATTAGTATTTTGAGAAACTTCATGAGACAAGAACAGTGTTTTATAAACAATGTTCATTATTGTAATTAATATTTTAGAGATTATCATTCTGTAATGCAAACTCTGAGTGAAATAAAAAGACAAATGTTGGTTTACATCACAGTAATTTAATTCCATTTTCAAATGAATATGGAGGATCATAGTAAAACATGGTGAGTTGAGTGAGAGAACAATAACACTTTGGCAATAACTGTGTTAGTTGTGTGAGTTATGTAGAGACGAGAATTTTGCGGCTGGTACATCAATGAATCGAAATAGGATGTTGAGTGAGAGAATAATAACACTTTAGTAATAACTGTGTTGGTTGTGTGAGTTATGTAGCAACGAGAATTTTGCGGCTGGTACATCAATGAATCGAAATAATAATATGTAAAGTTAGAGTATAATAACACTTTGGTAATAACTGTGAAGCTGCTTGAGTTCTGTAGACACGAAAATTTGGCGGGAGGTACATCAACAATCGAAATAAGAACACATAAATATATATATACAATTATTAAATATCATGAGCATAGGGCTCGCTTTTCTTGAAGAAAAGTTTATATGCCGGTACATATGGGTCGCAGGCCTCCGGCTCGAAGACTCTTCTTGGCGCCACCTTCCGGAAGAACGGCTTCTCCGCCGGTGCTCCAGCTGGCACTTTGGGGAAGAAGAGCTTATATGCCGGCACATATGGGTCGCAGGCCTCCGGTTCGAAGACTCTTCTTGGCACCACCTTCCGGAAGAACTGCCTCTCCGCCGGTGCTCCAGCCGGCACATAGGGGTCGCGGTTTTGTGGGTCCTCTGGCCGGAGTGGAGTCACATTCACAGATCGCTTGATCCTCAGCGCTTCAACCTGCAATACTGGAGTCTTTGCCAATGACGGGCAAGTAGCAGGCTGGTCATGATGTTCTGAAACAAATATAAATATTCCAATATAAATATTAATGAATTAAAATATTCACGGCAAGTTTCGAGATTTTAGTACCTAATAGTGATTTTCAATAATCTCTACCAACCATGTTACTCCATTATATTTAATTTAAATTAGTTGAAAAAATACACCTGAAAACGGGAATTGAACCCGAGACCATTGGTTTAGGGCACGGATGCTCTACCACTGGGCTAATCAGGATTAATCTCACGTTAAGGCTCATTCCTCACTCATAGTTGAAGACTGAGTCTGTGATGGACGTGTGGTATCGTCAGCTACATATGAGCGACCAATACTATGCAAGCGATCATACTTGAATCATCTGCCACTTGGAAGGACTGTTGTGTAGCCAAGTATGCGATACAAGAATTTAATTTTACAATGATTTTCAGCTTGTGTGTTGATATGAATAGACAGGTTTTCCCAAATTTATTGAACCAAATTGCATAGAACTACATATAGAGTAAGCAACAGTCTCACCTTGTGGGTTCCCAACCCCAACATGCTTGTGGCCGATTATGAAGTCCACGGTAACTCTAAATAGTTCCTTGAACCACCTGGAACTAAATAATCCCAGAAGGAAGAAAATCAATAAGTCAATCAAGTTCATATTGAAAATAATAAATCTTTTAACAAACAATCGTAGTACAAACGTCAATGAAATATTTCAATGGAGGTATGCTCTATTTTAGTCATTTCCAGGGAAACGAACGAGCATTATTGGGTCGATTGTAAGGGTAATTTTATTGAGGGAGTTTCGTAAAATAAATGTTAGATTTATTTTAACTTTAAATAATACACATATAATGTTGATAAAATACAATTTTATAGATATAGTCCAGCAAGTACGTAACTCTAAATCATAAAAAATATAATATTTTGACACTACATCTAAATTTATATAGATATATTCCAATTGTAATATTAAAACTAAATAAATTATTTTTTAATTCAAGGTCTTCGTCTAAGCATTATAACTGTCTATTTATTTTTAATTTAATTGAAACTATAAAATAGAGTGTATTATCATCGTAGCACGTATCGGTGGTCACGCAGAATAGACGTTAAGATCGTTTAGCTTGGTTTGATGGGTCGTTTCAAGCTAGTAACCCGGACAGGTGTATTGAGAGTGTTTTTGTATAAATTGTCTCCTATCTGTCGCCATCCTTACAATAGCTTACATTATACACAAGTTGTGGTACGAATTACGAAACTAACAAAGATTAAAGCAGCCAACATATTACTCCACAACTAGTTATATATCCATTAATGTTATTTAAAGGGTAAAAGACACGAAATTAACAACATCTTCGTCAGGACCTGGGATCAACAAGCCAGTGGGCCACATGAGGCCCACTAGTACACTTTTGGTGGCCCATAACGGGTTGACCATACTTTCATAGCAGATGGCTCGTATTGTTGTTACAACGTGTTTTTTTTACATTTGTAAAATATTATGAATAAAATAATAATAATAATTAGGAATGTGCGAACCATAGAAATATCGAATATTCACGAATACTTAATGGCCGCGTATTTGATTCTAAGCTTTGAATAACAAGCTCGAGTAATATAATCATAAGTCTTTATATTCAAATGTGTTTTACTGCTAATGCGGCAGTACAGTTGGTGTGAGCAAGCAGGAAGTCAGGTATTCTTCTGTGACTCAGAGTTAAATACCCTTGTGTTTTGTTGTTATATTACAATTTTGTTGCTGTTCAGAATGGCTGTTTGTGTGTGTAGGTTTTCCGCAATGTCCATCTTGAGACCTTTTGAAGAGGATTGTAAACGTTTCACGCAGTTATTACTTGGTGTTATTTGATGCCCGGAGAGTTTTAGATGTTCGGCGAATTTGGATTTGCATCTATTGTATTTAAAACCACGAATGTGTTTAGCAAATCGAATTGAAAGTTTCTTCCTGTTTTGTCAATATATACAGCCTTACATTCACATGTCAATTTGTAGATACCACTTTTGGTATATTGGTTTTTATAGTTGAAATAAGATTATGGATACTACGGATAGCCAACACATCCAAACAGATATTCTGAACAGCAACACAATTTTAATGAGCAAACTAATTTTGGAAATCTATTGTGACAAAGAAAACCCTCCCCTTTAATTATAATTAATTAGAGTAACAAAATATCTATTATTTACTCCTATTCTGTTGATGTACGTACAGTTGTGCCAACATTGTATTTATTTATTTTCACTTCCCAAATAAAATAACTTTGAGCTTTCTTTAACATGGTAAAAACTCAACAAGATGATTAGAATTTTAAAATATACATATATTTTGGTCTTACGATTCATTAAAGTATTTCTCTTTGCCATTTCTTTTTACTAAATCTCTCGTTCACACGTCACTATTCTAGCAATATTCATAGTTCTAAATGGTATTACCTCTTTGGTGTGTCTTTGGAAAGTTGTTTTGATTTGATTTGTTTATTGATTTTGAAGAATTGAAGGGGATGTTTAGTTTTTGGTTTTGGTCTTCTTTTGGCGTCGGTTTTAAAATGGTAACAAAGCTGGGATGTTTAAGTTCCCAATCAAGAGACAAAAAGGGACACTGTGCTGCAAGTTATTAAAATTTTGAACTATAAACGTTTTATACAAGAGTGTTAAATTTAACTTGGAGAGGAAGTGAGAAGTTTATGCATATCTTTAATCAAATATAAAGATATGTAGCTTTCAACTACAGAATGGCTATGGTGAGAAGTTTCAATTTTTTTTGTTTTTTTCTACCATTTTAATCAGTCACTTATTGACTATATCTTAAAGTAACTTACCAAAAAAGAGAATGGAACTATGAGCAGTAAGGCTACTTATTAATTTTAGTTGAAATTATAGTATAGTTATCAATCAATGTTAACAAAACAAAGTTTATACATATTAATATAAAATTTACAAAGACCAAATTTTAACTTTGTTTCGAGAAAATTATGTTACCTTAGATATGTAAATTAACGGAGCTCCATAGGCAGGATTTGATATGACTGTAGCATCGTATGTTTTATGATAGACACGAAACAAACATAAATAGTCAAGACACCCCGTTTACTTATTGACTGGGGCTGCTAGGAAGAACGACACAAAACCACCTAACGCACCTTCACTGAACCGGGAAAATTGAATACTGACTTTGAAGACTGGATGGCAAGTTCAAGCCAACGCCTTGGGTTGAGTGGACTTGCGCAGTAAAGAGATCCCCTCCGAGAAGATTCCCGAACGCCCACGGCCTCTCTCGAAGCGAATCAATATGCGCTTTCTTGTGTTCCTTGTTTATTCTCGAATGTTATTCCCCCCTTTTTTTCCATCTTCCCCTCTTCTGTGCTTTAGGGTATATATTCTGGTGCCTGTGGCTACGAACTTTACAATTGGGCCTGAGTCATATCAGGGATAGGATAAGCTCTGGCTTTCAGCTACGTAAAATGTAAGAACTAAATCCATTTTCGGCAAATTAAACTTTTTTAAAAAAATGTAAATAACTTCAAAATTAATCTGACAGTTAGGAACATAGTTTTTTTTTTTTTAGAGATCACTTCATTGCAAGGTCAGGGCGACTTATCGCCAGTAGAGTCACAATAAATCGATTGTATCGATTATGTACTGTATTGTTTAAAGTAATGTTCACGGGAATATTTGATATTTGAAATTAGTTTATCTTGTTGCCATTTGCTACGTCCCGTTTTAATAGGCGAATATTTAGTATTTGAATTTAACATATCTTATTGTCATACGCTATGTGCCATTTCTTATGGACGAATATTTTATATTTAAAATTAGTTTATCTTGTTGCCATTTGCTATGTCCCATTTTAATGGGCGAATACTTAATATTTGAGTTTAACTTATGTTGTTGTCATATGCTATGTGCGATTCCTAATGGACGAATATATTATATTTGAAATTAGATTGTCTTGTTGTCATTGACTAGGTGCCATTTTTAAAGGATTAATATTTAATGATGGAATTCAAATTATCATGTTGTTATTTTCTATGCGACATTTCTTATGGGCGACATCTTAAGTTAACATTTAAGTAATCTGATGAATATTTAACCTCAGACTCTTTAGCTTTGACTTCAATTCATAGTTGTTTATGAATTTAATCTATTTTCTTTATACTTCACAACAACAATGTATATATTTAATAGAACTGTTAAACATCTAATTGAGCTATAGCTAATAAATATCGACTAACTTTGATTTATACTAATTTTTATTATATATATATATCCCATCATACCCAAGGTATTACGTAAAATATATATCTATTGTTTATTGTGAATGGTAGGCAGGTTGCAGTCTCTAACTTTTCCTGAGGTAGCCGATCCCTTTCAATAGCTAAGCAACAGGTGTGAGAGTTGCGAGCTTCAGTATTTGAATGTTTTGAGTTATAAATTCAAAGTCTTGAACTCCATAGCACTCACTTCTATTGTTGTCCCCCCCCACCCTTTTGTATTTTTTTGTATTATTTGGGCATCCTCCCCTTGAGGATGCTACATGACTAAAATTCAGAACACCTAAATAACCAAACATATAACTTATTTTTTTATTTCATAACTATTAATTTTGTTATATTACAATAGTATATAAAATACAGGTGTAAGTACATTTCTTATGTGTTTTACCCCAAGAATTATCAACCAGCTTCTTGTTGTTTCATGTAATATTGCTACGGCAACCAGACGGGCAAAGAGAAGGGATTTCTTAACCCTGTGTTTAAACCCAGTGGTCCTGAGATAAGGTTTCTCGTGCAACTGAGGGGAAAAAAATGTATATACAACCCTAGGAGAGCCACGACAAAGTAAAATATTTTTCACAAAGGGAAATACAGATAAGAAAGGAATTTGTTTTTATTTTTTTAAACTTAACAAACTTTTTCTGTCAATCTTTCAAATTAATATAGACTAACGAAAGTGCATGATCGTATCATCTTTTGTTTTTAAAAACTTAGTTTTACGTGTAATTTGACTCAAAAGTCTAGAATTTTAATATGTTATTGAATTTCTGGATGTTTGTTATAACTTCAAGATATTCCCAATTGTAATGTTTTCTAACTTGTAATTAATATTATCAATCTCTGTCAAATATTGTTTTACATTATATTACAAATTTATGAATTTCACGTTAATTTATTACAACGTGTACAACCTAATTTCACTAAAATTGAATTTATTTATAAATATTCTTAGTTATTATATTAACGTTTCTGATTATTACTCTTGGGTCTCTTCCAGACTAATTCAAGTAAATAAATAATGTACGATATAACTCTTGTGTTGTACCTTTAAAACGTAGTCTTCTTCAAGGACTACTAATACATTGATATTGTGGATTAAATTCTCAAATCTACTGCGCAAGCGCAGTTTCTGCCTTGTTTATATGTTTTTCAACACCACTCAGTTCGCCTTGTGAGGTCATGAATCAATCTTATACACCTCTGTTGTCTTACTTTGAATGAATAGTTATATTTTTGTTAAACTTTAAAATGTTCCTATTAATTGTTGTTACATTAAATTCCTTATTTATTCCACCCACCCTTTTCCCGCCTTTCGTGGCCTCGAGCGGCTAGAGTTGTAGACAGCAAATGGTTCAGCTTCTGGCCTTTACTTAGACCATCCATCCTTCTTTCTTGCACCGTAGAGACCCATGCATTGCCTGTTGCCCACACGAACCTATACGCAGGACAACCCCTCCAAACTGAGGATTGGATTTCCGAGCAGTGCAGGCACGTCGGGGTAGATCGTCTCTCTTCTCGTGATCAACAACACAGAAACCAAACCATTGATTCGCGCGAAAATCCTTCCACACATGCCCAAACCGGAAACAGTTCTTACACTGAACCGGACCACTGGGAGACTTATATTTCTTTAGCTTGACGTGAAGCCCGCACAGATCAGATTTGGAGTACATCATTGCGGTATGATCCCCAGGAGTAAGCGATACAATGAAGTTTGACATCCATTGCCTTTATCCAATATAATGGTTTAGTTCCCACTGGGAAAGCATATGGGTGATGGCTTTCAAGGGTAAACCCATCTCTACCAGTTCTTCCAGGATGTCACCGGGGTTTGTCCATTTCAGGAGTCCCTTCACCACGACCGTGACCAATTGTTCCCGTCCCAGTTCGTAAAACCTGGATCCCCAAGCAAGGTTATAACTTCTGGAGGGTGCGGTAAGCTTCCTCCGAACCGCACTGGAAGTGAATTTGATCTCCCGGTTACCTGACCACCTCTACATTCTCGCTAACCTTGGATTGAATGGCCCTCGCCAACTTGAAGTAGCTTCCACATCCCACAAGATCATGAAAGGGATCCTCCTCTTGATTTTGAGAGCCGTTCAAGAGCCATTATTACCATGCTAGGATTAGGCATGGCTTGCGTTAATACCCTTAGAATTTTGCAGCTTCACACCTTTGCCCAACTCTGGCTTACCCTGGCCCGGACGTACGTTGTCCTCATTCTATCGACAGAGCTACTAACTAAATGGTTAGGGTTGGCTCATGGCAACTTCTTGTCGTTGTGAGCCTTACCCCTTCAGTGGGGTCTTACGGTCTTAAACCCCTCAAACTTATCATCGGACACCTGGCATCACGTGTCAACGAGAGGTCTGGTCCTGAAGAAAGTACCTCAACGTCTACGAATTTACACGAGCTGTCGCCACGCTCCAATTATGTGACTTGGTTTCTTAGACTCTGACGAGAAGTAAAACAGACTGTTTTTTTACCTACTGACACTCCTTGGTGGGAGATGGCAGCGTTGACGTGGGTTTTTGAGACCCTTGCAATGACGTTAGCGTTGGTACTGCATGCAACTGTCTTTACCGGTGAAGGAATGCTAGGTTCCCCTAGCCAGGGCTTCCGTTGGCCCTGTTACATTTTCACCCATCGTGCTGGCAGGAGCTTTCACTTTCCTTACCGGTTTATTGGATGTCAGCCTTAAAAAGAGCCTCCAGTAATTTTTGACCATCAACGGCACGCACACCTACGGTATTTGGAGATGCCCCACTGGCTTTGACCGGACTGGTTTCATCTGCCCTGAAAAGGGCCAAATCCTCTTTTTGGTTGCTATTTGCACCCACCTCCCCGGTAGTTGGGTAGGTCACGCTGGCCACCATGTTGATCCTTGAAAGGGCCAGATCATCACTTACCGCACGAAGGGCAAGCGATTCTTGGTGGCAGCATCCAGTGGCACGCTCACCTCCGGTAGTTTAAGGGGTCCCACTAGATTAATCCGCATTGACGTTGTAAGCCCTGAGAAGGGCCGATTACTCCCTGTGTCTGCCACTAGCACCCACCTCCCAAACTATTTGGGAGGTGACGCTGACAGACTTGTTGGCCCCAGGAAGGAACATTTTACCTTACACTCTGCCTGTAGCGCCCACCCCCGGTTGTTGAGGAGGTCACGCAGCCAGGCCTAATGGTCCCGTGGGGACCACAACCGCTAAAGACTAGGCCTGGATTCTTGGTGGAGCACGAGGCTTATACTTAATGCCAGGCATGAGCTCCTTATTGTCCGGAACGGTTTCGAGTCACGCGAACGAAGAAGACTCTTGACCTCCCCGGTAATGGCGGAATGTCCAGGCTTCCCGATTCTGGTCGTTTCTCCTCCAGTCACCAACATCTTCTTTCTAGTTGGGGCTGGTCTCTTCCCAGGCCCGGGATTCTTCCTCGCCTTATACGGCGCTCTTCTCCCGGCCCCGACCCGTCACCTTTCTTCATCCTCCGTGCCTGTTCAATCTCAGGGCGAATATAAGCAGATGCTCAAGAAGCTCAGAAAGCCAGAGACACGAAAGGGAGGCAGGACGACATCATGCGCTCCCACTCATGCATAACTTAAGTAGGATAGCCCTATTTATATGCATCTAAATTAGCCTAAGACAAAGGAAAGAAAGTGAGGGAAGGCGATCAAAAACGTGTTAGATCCATCCAAATTGAAGTCACGGGGCGCCGTGTGGTGATTACGCTGGTGTGCGCTTATGTCTTTATATAGTTTAAGTTATTTTAGAGAAGATTAGATTTTTACTTATGCTGATCAAATGAAACCGTTCATTAGTAAACAGCGGAATCCTTCGGTGGAGCTGGCTAGCGGTCCCTGAGGGCTTATAAGTCAACCGCAGTATCGCCACCAGTAGATAATCTTTGATACTCTTTTGGTGTTCATGTGGATTAAATATGATAGTATGTGAGCGTATATATATATATATATAATATATATTATATATATAATTTCTTGAAACACTTAATTATCATTTATCATCATTATAATTGTTATTGCACCCGTCCTTCGCCCTTAAGGGGAAAAGGAGTGTCGTGCAACATTAAAATGGCATAAAAACAAAGGAAATTGCAGAATAAGCCATTTTACCAATACGCCAATAAATCCTCAGATGTTTTCAGCTGGAACCCTTTGCTGAAACTCCTAAGTAGAAAGAAAAATAAAATACATACCCTATACTTTATTTGAAAATAAATAATCCATAATGGAATTTCAGTAACAGCTATTTTTCTTATAGGAAGGTAACACAAAAGAGATGTCATGTATAGAAAGTTTATGGTGTATTTATTTAGTTAGAAAATATAGTCAAACAGAATATTAGAATATTTAAAGATATGTTCAGATCCAAACAAACTTAGTTTAATAACAATTTACACAACGTTTATCAATATTATTAAAAGTTTTATTTTTCTTTTTAAAAAAAGAACTATTCACAATTCCTGTTATTAATTGCATTCGGAATTAGTCAAATATTTATTATAAAGTTCCAAAAGACTTCGAATCTAAAGCAATTACAAACAAAGGTGCAACTTGCAATATTTTAGCTTGTTTGTAAGTGATCTTCTTTTTGTCCTAAGGACCAATAACTATCACACTTTAAAAGCACGACTAACATAAGCTTTAATTAAAAGTAAGCAACTTTTGAAAATACACTAAGTGCTTTAGACTAATTTTTTTATGAGCAAGCAAATGTAATATCTATGTTAAATATATGTCTTAAAACAAAAAACCTTTTCTTTTTGGTTCTCAAAAGCTAACAATCTTAGTACAAACACACTCATCCAAAAAATAAGGTTATTTCTTAAGGTGTTATTCGCCTCTAATTCATTTAACGCCAAAGGAAACAAAATTACGTTTTAATTGGACAATTTGACAGTTTATTAACATCTAACATTTTATGGTTGAAAGAAAATCGTTAATTAAAATTATTAATTAACCAGAAAGAGTTTTCTATAATTATGATTTATAAAATCAAGGTATGCCCAAAATGTTCACGTACAGTAACACAATAGCTACAATATTTATTTAGCATAAAAAATAAGTATGTCTTAATTTTACAAATTAAGACTCAATTATGACTCAAACTATTTAAGAAATAATAATTGACCATTCCCTGAATCAACTTGTTGGTCAATTCAATGATTTTTATATTTTCAAAATACTCACTATTTCACAGGTTGATTACCACATTAAATATTTGTAACAACTATTTCTAGTACAAATATTGGATATTACTAGTTTACCATTAAGTTCCTTCATTGCGTCAATATTATTTATTTCCATTTTTTCGAAAATTTCTACCTGCAATAATAATTGTGAAGAAAAATTAAGTTATATGAATTAACTCTATTATTCTACCACTAAGTCCCATGTTTTAACAGTTAGTGATATTATTTGCATTTAATAATCCAATATTACCAAAAATATTATTTAAGTACGAGAGTGAATAATTTTGAAGATATTCGCTAACAAGAATTTAGAATCAAAAGTTTCATATAAAAATATTTAAGGTCAAAATTATAATTTAGAAAAAGATAGCCGAAACAGAATTTTGTGCTTACATTATGCTGGACGAGAATCATCTCCTATAAAGAATAAACCAATAGTTAATTTCAAAGCCCAACACTGCGGTATATTATATTCCCTCCAAAGCTCAGACCAGAAGAGCAAGGTAGGGGACTTGTAGGGGAGAGGGGAAAACAAGTGACGGGTGATTGATGCGCCTTGGCCTTCTTTACATCCTTCATCGGAACCTGCTAGAAGCTATCAGTCGAAAAACTCTACGTGGTTCTAGAAGGAACTAGTCTCTTCTATTCTCTGGTGGGCGTGACAGCGGTTGAGGTTGGAACTATGCCTCAATCCATATGACTCACATAGTCGGCTGAGCTAGGTGATGGATTCGTGTGTGCTGTTTCTCTCCTCATACATTATTGAAGGTTAAGGCTGTGCCTACCCATAAATGCACGGTTCTAAACAAAACAATTTTTTTTTAATATTTAATAATTCAACATTGTTATTTTTTATATACTTTAGTAACATATCTGGGCATCTTTCATAATTCTTATGAAATTTTCAAACCATGCTAAAAATAGTTATTGAAATATTTTCATTAAAATGTTTCCATTTCAATGCATTTTAAATGGGAAAACAAAAATTATTAATCGATTTATTTATTTTCTTTGTACAATTAAGCTAGAGTGTTTGTTTATAACATATTATTTAATGAATATTTTCTTTTTCTTTTTAGACATATTTTTTAATTTTTTTAGCTTCAATAATCACGAAGATATTGAGCTCTAACGACTCCCAAGTCGACACTCTAGTCAAAATACATGGTTTTAAATACAACTTTTCCTTCTGCAACAAGTTGTCTTAGCTGATAATAGGTACCGTTAGTATGATCATTACCCATTTACAAGCTAGTATCGTTTTGCAAGCGTTGGCTCACCTGCTCTATCGGAATGCAGGCGGCAGTGGAGGGTTAAACTAATCTCTGTGACCTTCTTGAGTCAAAGAAACATTAATACCGTGTGAATTAGAAAAAGAAGGGCCAATGTCCAATTATGAAAATTTGCGTAATTAAATATAAACATCTTAATATATTCAGTAACTAAAATACTCACAAAGTTTTCCTGCTGTGTGAATGAATATAGTTGGTCCCTACTTACTTCGATGAGAGTATTACTCTAGTGATACATTATTTTCAAAGAAAAAACAACAGGCTTCTCCGTACACAAAGTTTTATTACATTAACCCGTATTTACCTGAGGCAGTAAAACATGTAAAATTCTTCACTCTTATATTATATTCTTTCTTGGGTTTTCTCATTCTTGAGCACTACACGTTGTAATAAAATGTGTTAATATTCAAAGTATATGAAAACTACTGTATATTGAACTTTTAATCCATTATTTTAAATCATAAAAATAAACATTCCTGCTCATATCAAACATAGTTATTTTATATCAAATTTGGTCTAAATGTAATTTGGAGACGTTCTCAGTATAATTTTATATACTAGTTTTTATTTTAAGGTCTAGTATTTGACTCTCATTGGACTTTGGAATAAGTTATTTTTCAAAAAGTTAATGAACGAAGTTTTTGGTAGTCAAGGTGTGAAAATGTTAATTTTATTTTGTTAGATTGTTAAATGTGATTATTTTTAATTTTAACATGTTGCAAGCTCGCAGTTTGTGCGCTCGTTTCGGAAGAAATGTATCGAGTCTCGAACAATAAGTACCCACGGTGATTACTTTTTATATAACTAACAATATGTAACCTTTTTGCTTTCGAACAAGATCCAATGGATTGTATAAATTTTGAGGTGGAGAAGTATTTACAAAATATTATTTTATATCCTTGTGAATAACAAGTTTGTGAAGCATGGGTCGATGAAAGAAAGGGCACACAAAGAAACTCAAAGATATAATTGATTATTTAACTGTTTGTCATAAAGGGTAATTTTTTTTAATGAATGCATATTACTGGCGCTTAGGCTATCTGTATCTGCTAAATTAAGTACAATGGATGAGTAGCGATAATATTTTATTTACTGTAGAAATAATATCAAAATTAAGATACGAATAAATATTTCTATATAACAATGTAGCGATTATTCTGATATTTCAAGTACTTTTTATTTAAAAAAAAAAGCTCTTAACTGAAAGTAATTGTTACTAACACTCTGTAACGCACTTATTGTATGTTCAAAATCTCTTGTGCCTTGGCCGAGTTCGTATCACGCTAGTCCTAAGTAATTTCAACCTAACAGGGAATCGAACTATTCAAGTTACTAGAGCTGATGAATTTACGCACTCAGTGATAAGTCATTGCACTTTAGCAATATTGACCACGACATGGAGCCAATGATTAGAAAAATATATTTAAAACCATTAAAGTTAATGAACTTTTGTGTTCTCTCTGCCATAAAGTAAGTAAGTAAGTAAGTAGTTGATACCCGACCGCCTCTGTGGTATAGTGGTCAGATTTACTGGCTTCAGATCCTGAAGTCCCAGGTTCGATCACCAATGCCCCTAATTGTCTGTGAAGCAGTGGGTATGAAACGGAATCAAAATCGTGAGGACAAATGAGGAGATCATTGAATGAATAAGTAGCGCTTCAGTCTAGAAAACTGATTTAGAAGTCTGGAGAGCTCGTTGTGCTAACCACATGGCACCCTCAGCTTGAAAATGTTAGCACTATCTTCGCCAACATACAGCAGCCTCTCGAGTGGTATATCCTGCTTGCAGGCTGACACAATGGAGATATTACTCAAGTTAAACTCTACCAATAGGATAAAAAATTATTCCAAAAAACATTTATTTCTGGAAATTTGTGTAAATCGTATAGATGTTAGAAAACTGTAAACACCGTATTAAATAACAGATACCCACTTCAGTGGCTGAGTGGTCTAAGGTGTCACTACAGTGTTAAATTGACCTGCTGATAGCGGAGCACTTGGGGTGCAAATCCTGGTCGGGTCTACAGAGGGTAATTTTTATTAAATTATTTCCCCATCTCCTTACAAAAAAATACTGGTTCATAACCAGTCAAATGCTTCTTTCCTCATTACTACCCAAATAGATTACCATATATAAGTATTACATGAACAGGTAGTATGACGTGGTGATATCGGAAATTAAACTAACAGATATAATTATAGTCAAAATTGTTCTAGTCTTCGAAATGAAACTGCTTTTAAAATATTTTATTGCCTCTTTAGCCTTTAAAATTTAAAAATTAACTAAAGCACAGTGGCCAAATTTAGCACATTAAATTTTAGTTATTTTTTATTTTACCTGCTTACTAATAAACTAAAATAAATGGTACGACAAAATCGTAAGATACATACTTTCTCGAATAGGTTATTATAGTTAGTGACAAAATCTTCAAAAATAAGTTATCTCTAATATACCTTAAATAATTTTTTATCTGATAAATAAGTATACAGTATTATTTATCAGTACCCCCAACAGATATTTATTTGAGAGAAATTCAAAGGTGGTACAACAGCATTAACCTGGAGTCACGCGCGCCAATTAATCAAAATGGGTACGGGTACAAAACTTTTTATTTGTGGTACAAAACGGTACAAAACTAGTACAAATCTTTGGCATCAAAAAATTCAAAAGTGGTACAACAGCAATAACCTGGAGTCACCACTTTGATATGCTAATTACTCAAAATGGGTACGGGTACAAAACTTTTTATTTGTGGAACAAAATGGTACAAAACTTTGGCATAAAACAAATTCAAAAGTGGTACAACAGCATTAACCGGGAGTCACCACTTTGATATGCTAATTACTCAAATGGGTACGGGTACAAAAAATTTTATTTGTGGTACAAAATGGTACAAAACATTGGCATAAAACAAATTCAAAAGTGGTACAACAGCATTAATCTGGCGTCACCACGTAGATATGCTAATTACTCAAAACTGTTACGGGTACAAAACTTTTTCTTTGTGGTACAAAACGGTACAAAACTAGTACAAAACTTTGGCATCAAAAAAGTTCAAAATTCAAAAGTGGTTCTACAGGTTAATGGACGTCTATCTGGCTGGAATGGATAAGTTAATTTTTCTGCTCGAGTGTGTGATTGTATATTGACGTTATATCTCCCCACGTTTAGTCCAACGTGGTCACCTACACTCTTTACGGTCCGGCACTACACTTATTATCTCTATCAGTTCTTGGAAAAGTTTGCTTGCTGCCTTTACTGATTACTGGTCGCGGCCGCCAGTCTCCCAATTTTCTAAACAAACCAGTAATTCGTGCACCTGATGGCTGGAATCCACCAGTTTGTATAACGTTAGCAACGCCATATATTCTGATAGCTGAAAGCTCAACACACCGCCAGAGAGGGTAGGCAGGGCCTTAATAATATACCGTGGTAGACGATATACCGTTGTAGCAAGCTGTTATTAGTATTTTGAGAAACTTCATGAGTACAAGAACAGTGTTTTATAAACAATGTTCATTAATGTAATAAAAAAAACACCTCGGTTGCGTAGTTTGCTACCGTTCTTGTCGTGTTGATCTCGACTGCAGAGGACGGGGAGATCGAGGTTCGAATCTCGGTCGGGCGAACTGGGGGTGGTATTTCGTAAATGGTTCTCCTCTCTCCCTCCAAGAAAATGCGGGTTCACTTCCTCTGATTCAACCATCCCAATTCCTAATTCATTAGCGTAATTAGTACTTAAAGCGTATAACACGAAAGGGTAGTAATACGCGGTGCTAATTATTTTATTATTATAATATTATTATTATTATTATTATTATTATTATTATTATTATTATTATTATTATTACTATTAATATTTTAGAGATTATCATTCTGTAATGCAAACTCTGAGTGAAATAAAAAGACAAATGTTGGTTTACATCACAGTAATTTAATTCCATTTTCAAATGAATATGGAGGATCATAGTAAAACATGGTGAGTTGAGTGAGAGAACAATAACACTTTGGTAATAACTGTGTTGGTTGTGTGAGTTATGTAGAGACGAGAATTTTGCGGCTGGTACATCAATGAATCGAAATAGGATGTTAAGTGAGAGAATAATAACACTTTGGTAATAACTGTGTTGGTTGTGTGAGTTATGTAGCAACGAGAATTTTGCGGCTGGTACATCAATGAATCGAAATAGGATGTTAAGTGAGAGAATAATAACACTTTAGTAATAACTGTGTTGGTTGTGTGAGTTATGTAGCAACGAGAATTTTGCGGCTGGTACATCAATGAATCGAAATAATAATATGTAAAGTTAGAGTATAATAACACTTTGGTAATAACTGTGAAGCTGCTTGAGTTCTGTAGACACGAAAATTTTGCGGGAGGTACATCAACAATCTAAATAATAATACATAAATATAAATACAATTGTTAAATATCATGCACTTAGTTCTCGCTTTTCTTGAAGAAAAGTTTGTACGCCGGCACATAGGGGTCGCAAGCCTCCGGCTCAAAAACTCTTCTTGGCGCCACCTTCCTGAAAAACGGCTTCTCCGCCGGTGCTCCAGCTGGCACTTTGGGGAAGAAGAGTTTGTACGCCGGAACATATGGGTCGCCGGCCTCCGGCTCAAAAACTCTTCTTGGCGCCACCTTCCTGAAAAACGGCTTCTCCGCCGGTGCTCCAGCTGGCACTTTGGGGAAGAAGAGTTTGTAAGCCGGCACATAGGGGTCGCCGGCTTCTAGCTTGAAAACCCTTCTGGGATCCACCTGCTGGAAAAAATTCTTCTCCTCCGCTGCTCCAGCTGGCACATAGGGGTCGCGGTTTTGTGGGTCCTCTGGCCGGATTGGAGTCACATTCACAGATCGCTTGATCCTCGGCACTTCAACCTGCAATACTGGATTCTTTGCCAATGACGGGCAAGTAGCAGGCTGGTCATGATGTGCTGAAACAAATATAAATATTAATGACATAAAATATTCACGGCAAGTTTCGAGATATTAGTACCTAATAGTGATTTTCAATCATCTCTACGAACCATGTTACTCCATTATATTTAATTTAAATTAGTTGAAAAAATACACCTGAAAACGGGAATTGAGCCCGAGACTTTTGGTTTAGGGCACGGATGCTCTACCACTGAGCTATCCAGGATTAATCCCAAGTTTTGGCTCATTCTTCAATCATAGTTGAAGACTGAGTCTGTGATGGACGTGTGGAATCGTCAGCTACATATGAGCGACCAATACTATGCAAGCGATTATACTTGAATCATCTGCCACTTGGAAGGACTGTTATGTAGCCAAGTATGCGAAACAATGATTTAATTTTACAATGATTTTCAGCTTGTGTGTTGATATGAATATACAGGTTTTCCCAAGTTTATTGAACCAAATTGCATATAACTACATATTAGGTAAGCAACAGTCTCACCTTGTGGGTCCCCAACCCCAACATGCTTGTGGCCGATTATGTAGTCCACGGCAACTCTAAATATCTCCTTGAACAACCTGGAACTTAATAATACCAGGAAGAAGAAAATCAATAAGTCACTCAAGTTCATATTGAAAATAATAGCTTTTCTAACAAAACAATCGTAGTTCAAAGGTAAATGATATATTCCAATGAAGGTATGGTCTATTTCAATCATTTCCAGGGAAACGAACGAGCATTATTGGGTCGATTGTAAGAGTAATTTATTGTTGGAGTTTCGTAAAACAAATGTTAGATTTATTTTAACTCTAAATAATACACATATAATATTGATAAAATACAATTTTTATATATTGTAAGAATTTTAATTTTGTCGATTTATATTTTTAGTTAGTTTTAATTGATTCTTAATTGTTTATTTATTTTGAGGCCATGCGGCGAGATGTCTTACTACATTTAATTAATTCTCGTTTTATTAATTTTAATCTTTTTTTTTCAACGGACATGGCCTTGCATCTGGAATCCCTAAAACTATACAGACTTGTACAAATTCTTTGGAGTAAAAAAGTGATAATGACAAGTTTTATTAGTGCCAATTACACAAAAAGGTGTTCAAAACGACCGTAAAAGATGGTACAACGACTTGGGACAGCTTTAATAATTACCTCCAGACCACGGCTATAACTTACAAGTGAGTTTGTCTGATCCACTAACATTTTCAAAGTAGAGGACACTACAAAACTCCATTAACATGAGGTGATATCAATTTAAATTTTAGTCGTGATTCATCCTTGGTTTTCTGCTTCAATTTCGACATTCACCTTTTAAAATTTATTGCTCCAAATTCAAAGAATAATATTAATTTCAACTTAGTACACCAACAGTATAATTTTCTTTTAAACGTAATATTCTTTTTCAACAATTGACTCTGGAAATGAAACTTTTTGCCAGAGTAATGATTTCGACAAAATGCAATGACCTTATTTAGAATTTATTGTTTTAGCGTTCACCGACCAACCTCATTGAAGGAATTGACTATAAATGTATATATTATATATTTAAGGACTTCAAATGGTTTTATTAAATATTGGTATGTTTAATAAGTTCGTTTAAATCTGACTTTAAACATATTTATTTTATTTTCGTTTTTTATAAGTTATAACGTATACCCAAACCAAATAAAATCGTGCGTTTTCGCTCTGAATAATATTGACATTGATCATATTATATAGAATGTAATTTTAAATTTGTATTTTAAGAGGTCTACTAAGCAGAGCTATATGAATCTTAAATTTTACCAAAATTATGTATGTATATATTTTATATATACATATTATATATATATATATATATATATTAATATATATATATATATACATAAGATGATAGTTAAAAATTAAGCTAAGATATAAATGTACAAACAATGAAGGTGAATTGGAGAATGAATATATATATATATATATTTCATTCTCCAATTCACCTTCATTGTTTGTACATTTATATCTTAGCTTCATTTTTAACTATCATCTTCCGTATTTTGTATTGTTATCTTTCAAAGAGTCACTAACTATTTATCTGTCTCACCTGCAAGCTGTTCCCGGGAATGCGGACCTCGAAAGCCGGTATTATTGTACACAGGTGAGTCCATTGTTGACTAGGTACACTAAAGGTATATTTTTTTCCCCAACATGACCCAGAGGTTCTGAGAGAGTCTCGTGTTCGATTTTATGTAGTATTATTATTGTTATTTTAAGTTTTAAGTTTAGTAAGTTTCCTTGTTGTTAAATGTAAATGTTGGTTTTGAACCCAAAGTATTGTATTCATTTTAAATCTGAGCTAGCCCACCATTCTTTTATCATCTATTTTATGTACTGTTTATTTAATGACGTCACTGGACTTAAAGTTAATAAATAATATAAATGCCTTTTTTTAAATATATATTTACCCTTCTTTCCTATAAAATACATTACACTCATTATTATTATAAACATAGTAAAGTTTATTTTATTTTATTTACAAGATATAGTCCAGCAAGTACTTAACTCTAAATGATACAAAATATAATATTTTGACACAAGACCTAAATTTATATAGATATACTTCAATTGTAATATTAAAACTAACATTATTTTTTAATTCAAGGTCTTGATCTCGGCATTATAATCGTATATTTATCTTTAATATAATCGAAACGATAAAATAGAGTGTATTATTATCGTAGCACGTATCGGTGGTCACGCAGAATAGACGTTAAGATCGTTTAGCTTGGTTTGATGGGTCGTTTCGAGCTAGTAGCCCGGACGGGTGTATTGAGAGTGTTTTTGTACAAATTGTCTCCTATCTGTCGCCATCCTTACAATATCTTACATTATACACAAATTGTGGTACGAATTACGAAACTAACAAAGATTAAAGCAGCCAACATATTACTCCACAACTAGTTATATATCCATTAATGTTATTTAATGGGGAAAAGACACGAAATTACCAACATCTTCGTCTTACCAGGGGTCAGCAAGCCAGTGGGCCACTTGAAGCCCACAAGTACACTTTTGGCGGCCCATAACGGGTTGACCATACTTACATAGCAGATGGCTCGTATTATTGTTACGACGTGTTTTTATACATTTGTAAAATTGTATGAATAAAATAATAATAATTAGGAATGTGCGAAGCATCGAAATCTATAATATTTTCGAATACTTAATGGTTGCGTATTTGATTCGAAACTTTGAATAAAAAGCTCGAGTAATATAATCATAAGTCTTTATATTCAAATGTGTTTTATTGCTAATGCGGCAGGGTAGTTGGTGTGAGCTGTGATTCAGAGTTACTTACCCTTGTGTTTTGCTGTTCTATTAAAATTTTGTTGCTGTTCAGAATGGCTGTTTGTGTGTGTAGGACTTCTGGGAAGGCTAGCATAATCACTTTTTCCAGCTTATTTTTCTTCAACCAGTATCCGATTCCTTTTTACCTTATCGGGAAATTCAGCGGCCATACACCTAGAGTGACGATCAGGACATCTGTCACCACACTCCGGTAGGCCCCCGACAGCCTTATAAGAAATGTTCCTCTGAATCCCCCGGATGGCTCTAACCAGTACTACGTTGTTCAGTCTGTGGGCCCATATACAAGCTCCATAGACGACAATGGAGAGTAATATTGTTTGGGGGTACATCTTGATTATCCGCATAGGTAAGTGTAATCTCCGCGATCTATGCTTATGATCTTGTTCATACCCTTTTGGGCTTTGCCCACCACCTCCTCCATATGAACCGTGAAGTTCCTGTTCTCGTCCAGTGTGACTCCCAGGTATCTGACAGTATGGCTTCTCCTGATTACCTTGCCGTCGATTTTAATGCTAGGATTCCGAATTAGCTTTCCCCCAAACAACAAGGGCGTCATCATCAGTGGTGCCATCTTCAGTCTGACACTTTTACACCAGGTGTCTATCTAAACCCTTTAGCACCTGGTTGCTCTTTTCTCCTATGTTCATCCTAGAGCCACTTTCCACAATTATCAGAAGGTCGTCTGCGAATGCGACTACTCCGTGTGTCTCAGGGAATGTTTCTAGCAGCGATAATCCGGGTTCTAATCCGATGTCCCAGAAGACTAGGGCAGTGGACACGCACAACATCCAGTCCCCGGTTATTAATTCATCGCTGTGAAAAGGTAAACCCACATTTCGCCAATGATACATTTTTCAGCCATGCCAGGAACCGAACCCGGGACCCTTAGTTCACTAGAGAGACACACTATCGACTAAGCTAAGGTGTCGGATCAACATATTTTATGTACTAGCTATACTAATGTGTGAGACCTATTACTTACATTTTTGTTACGAGTATTGAAAAAATTATCGAGTAGAATGTTGACCCTATTTGAATCTGGAGTGTAAATGAAAATCTTGAATTTAGAATAAGGTCCAAATAAACATAATATTTTGTTTAAGACGAGTATTAATTGGGTAATCCTAGATTATGTTTTGATTATGTGATATAGTGATAAGCAGGGCTTGGATTTTGATGACATGTATTTTTTTCCCCATCACATACAAAGCTCCACATAAACTCTGTTCATGATCTCCTTATAATAGAGGAGATGCGGGTATTATGGAATAGTCGGGCAATACGGAATACCATCGTTTCTCCTCTGTTAAGCAACACAATCGATCGTTAACTATTTAAACTATTACAGAAACCAATGTTGAACAGCTAGTGACTCCTTCACTTCGACAGATCAACTGATTGTTTTGTGAGAGAAATCTTCAAAATGTATTACTGTTGCTAGGTATCTTAAGGTCAACCCTAAGCTCTCTTAGACAGAAATACAATTTCTCATATTCGTAATATTTCTATCTAAAAAGGGCTTAACCTTGTCTGCTAAAATATTGAAAGTTTCCGAACTCATCCTAAAGTAATTCTGGTAATCACTGGCACGGGTAATTTGTATCTCACTTAATAAATATATATGTGAGTATTGATCGCGTTTTTTTTAGCCATTCCTTCACCTAACACTTACGTTTCACAGTCAGATTCGTACTTGGACATAATATGATGGCTAAGCACGTTTTTTCATGTTAATCATTTTTATAAAGTGTAAAAACGTAGACTTTTTTCAAGAAATAATAATGAATTCCTAATCTAGTTGGACCACCACTGAGTTGTTTACAACTTGAGTTCGAATAAGTTCGGTCAGTATTACTGACATTAAGTCTGTGCCTACCCATAAATGCATGGTTCTAAACAAAAACAAATTTTTTTAAAATATTTAATAATTCAACATTGTTGTTTTTTATTTATTTTAGTAACATATCTGGGCATCTTTCATAATTCTTATGAAATTTTCAAACCATGCTAAAAATAGTTATTGAAATATTTTCATTAAAATGTTTCCATTTCAATGCATTTTAAATGGGAAAACAAAAATTATTAATCGATTTATTTATTTTCTTTGTACAATTAAGCTAGAGTGTTTAATTATAACATATTATTTAATGAATATTTTCTTTTTAGACATATTTTTTAATTTGGATTAGCTTCAATAATCACGACGATATTGAGCTCTAACGACTCCCAAGTCGACACTCTAGTCAAAATACATGGTTTTAAATACAACTTTTCCTTCTGCAACTAGCTGTCTTAGCTAATAATAGGTACCGTTAGTATGATCATTACCCATTTACAAGCTAGTTTCGTTTTGCAAGCGTTGGCTAACCTGCTGTATCGGAATGCAGGTGGCAGTGGAGGGTTAAACTAATCTCTGTGACCTTCTTGAGTCAAAGAAACATTAATACCATGTGCGTTAGGATAAGAAGGGCCAATGTCATATTATGAACATTTGCGTAATTAAATATAAACATCTTAATATATTCAGTAACTAAAATACTCACAAAGTCTTCCTGCTGTGTGAATAAATATAGTTGGTCACTACTTACTTCAATGAGAGTATTACTCTAGTGATACATTATTTTCAAAGAAAAAACCACATGCTTCTCCATACACAAAGTTTTATGACATTAGCCCTTATTTATCTGAGTCAGTAAAACATGTAAAATTCTTCACTCTTATCTTACATGCTTTCTTGGGTTTTCTCATTCTTGAGCACTACACCTTGTATTAATAAGTGTTAATATTCAAAGTATATGAAAACTACTGTACATTGAATTTTTAATCCACTATTATAACAAATAAAAATAAACATTCCTGCTCATATCAAACATATTTATTTTAAATAAAATTTGGTGTAAATGTAATTTGGAGACGTTCTCAGTATAATTTTATATAATAGTTTTTATTTTACGGTCTAGTATTTGACTCTCATTGGACTTTGGAATAAGTTATTTTTCAAAAAGTTAATTAACGAAGTTTTTGGTAGAAAAGGTGTGAAAATGTTAATTTTATTTTATTAGTTTGTTAAATGTTATTATTTTTAATTTTTACCTGTTGCATTCTCGCAGTTTGTGCGCTTGTCTCGGAAGAAATGTATCGAATCCCGAACAATAAGTACCCACGGTGGTTACTTTTTATATAATTAACAATATGTGACCTTTTTTCTTTCGAACAAAATCCAATGGATTGTATAAATCATTGAGGTAGAGAAGTATTTACAAAATATGATTTTATATCTTTTTGAATAATAAGTTTATGAAGCATGGGTCGATGGATGAAAGGGCACACAAAGAAATTCAAAGATATAATTGATTATTTACTGCTTGTCGTAAAGGGTAAGTTTTTTAATGGTATTCATATTACTGGCGCTTAGGCTATCTGTATCTACTTTAAGTACAATGGATGAGTAGCGATACTATTTTATTTACTGAAGAAATAATATCAAAATTACAATATAAATAAATATTTCTATATAACAATGTAGCGATTATTTTGATATTTCAAGTACTTTTTTTTTAAATAAGAGCTCTTAACTGTAAGTAAATGTTACTAACACTCTGTAACGCACTTATTGTATGTTCAAAATCTCTTGTGCCTTGGCCGAGTTCGTATCACGCTAGTACTAAGTAATTTCAACCTAACAGGGAATCGAACTATTCAAGTTACTAGAGCTGATTAGTTTACGCACTCAGTGATCAGTCATTGCACTTTAGCAATATTGACCACGACATGGAGCTGATGATAAGAAAAATATATTTAAAACCATTAAAGTTAATGAACTTCTGTGTTTTCTATGCCATAAAGTAATTAAGTAAGTAGTTGATACCCGACCGCCTCTGTTGTATAGTGGTCAGATTTACTGGCTTCAGATCCTGAAGTCCCAGGTTCGATCCCCAGTGCCCCTAATTCTGTCTGTGAAGCAGTGGGTCTGATACGGAACCAAAATCAACCTCGTGGGGACAAATAAGGAGAAAGTCGAATGAATAAGTAGCGCTTCAGTCTAGAAAACTGAGATAGAAGTCTGGAGGGCTCGTTGTGCTAACCACATGGCACCCTCATCTTGAAAATGTTAGCACTATCTTCGCCAACATACAGCAGCCTCTCGATTGGTATCGCCTGCTTGCAGGCTGACACCATGGAGCTATTACTCAAGTTAAGCTCTACCAATAGGATAAAAAATTATTCCCAAAAACACTTATTTCTGGAAAATTGTGTAAATCCTTTAGATGTTTGAAATTTATAAACACCGTATTAAATAAATGACACCCACTTCAGTGGCTGAGTGGTCTAAGGTGTCACTACAGTGTTAATTTGGCCTGCTGATAACGGAGCACTTGGGTTGCAAATCCTGGTCGGGTCTATCGAGGGTAGTTTTTTCTAAATTGTTTCCCCATCTTCCAAAATAAAAATGCTGGTAGATAACCTCGCAAATGCTTCCTTCCTCATCACGACCCAATTAGATTATCATACATGCGTATAAAATGAACAGGTAGTATGACGTGGTTATATCAGTAATAAAAATAATAGATATATTTATAGTCAAAATTGTTCTAGTCTTCGAAATGAAACTGCTTTTAAAATATTTTATTGCCTCTTTAGCCTTTAAATTTTAAAAATTAACCCAAGCATAGTGGCCAAATTTAGCATATTAAATATTAGCTATTTTTTATTTTACCTGCTTACTAATAAACTCAAAATAATGGTACGACAAAATCGTAAGCTACAGTAGCCCCATGGCTTCTTTGGTGCTGACTGACAGCTCACAGCTGACTTATTACAGCCAACATTTAGGTATATACCTAAATTTTTACTGTCAAAAGTGACAGCTGCTAGACACATGTTTTTGCAGATCATCTGGTTCGGCGTAGGGATACGTAGTTTGGTCTGGTAACTTTTTAAAGCTATCATAAGTCAGCTGTGAGCTGTCAGTAAGCACCAAAGAAGCCATGGGGCTACTGTACATACTCTCTCGTATAGGTTATTATAGTTTGTGACAAAATCTTCAAAAATAAGTTATCTCTAATTTTACCTTAAATATTTTTTTTCTCTGATAAATAAGTATACATATTATTTATCACTACCCTCACCAGATATTTATTTGAAAAAAATTCAAAAGTGTTACAACAGCATTAACCTGGAGTCACTACTTTGATATGCTAATTACTCAAAATGGTTACGGGTACAAAACTTTTTATTTGTGGTACAAAACGGTACAAAACGGTACAAAACTAGTACAAAACTTTGGCATGAAAAAATTCAAAAGTGGTACAACAGCATTAACCTGGAGTCACCACTTTAATTGCTATTTAACCAAAATGGGTACGGGTACAAAACTTTTTATTTGTGGTACAAAACGGCGCAAAACTTTGGCATGAAAAAATTCAAAAGTGGTACAACAGCATTAACCTGGAGTCACCACTTTAATTGCTATTTAACCAAAATGGGTACGGGTACAAAACTTTTTATTTGTGGTACAAAACGGCGCAAAACTTTGGCATGAAAAAATTCAAAAGTGGTACAACAGCATTAACCTGGAGTCACCACTTTAATTGCTATTTAACCAAAATGGGTACGGGTACAAAACTTTTTATTTGTGGTACAAAATGGTACACAACAAGTACAAAACGTTGGCATAAAACAAATTCAAATGTGGTACAACAGCATAAACCTGGAGTCACCACGTTGATATGCTAATTACTCAAAACGGGTACGGGTACAAAACTTTTTCATAGTGGTACAAAACGGTACAAAACTAGTACAAGACTGTGGCATCAAAAAGGTTCAAAATTCAAAAGTGGTACTACAGGTTAATGGACGTCTAGCTGGTTGGAATGGATAAGCTAATTTTTCTGCTCGAGAGTGTGATTGTATCTTGACGTCATATCTCCCCACGTTTAGTCCAACTTGGTTGCCTACACACTTTACGGTCCGGCACTACACTGAGGTGGGGTGCCCCAAATACTACCCACACATGCCTGCACAACTCATCCCTAGTAGTGGTCACTCTCGTATCACAAAGAGGAATCAAAATTACGAATTTGGAGAAGGCATCGATAAGAACCAAAATATAATAATTGCCCAAAGAGGATCGGGTGATAGGACCTACATAATCTACTAAGAACTTATCCCAGGGACTTTAGGCAACATCGGCCGAATGGAGTCCAACTCTTGTATTCTGCGCTGGTTTATCCTTCTGACAACCCTCACAAGGCTAACCCAAGATTTAACATCATTATACAAGCTGAGTTAAAATAATTCTTGGGATATTTTACGGAAGGTTTTGAGGACACTTAAATGACCCTAAAAAAAAAATCGTGAAAATATTTTAGCAACATAGGGTGCACAGCAACGGGCACTACACCTTTCCTGTTCTTTTGTTTGTTTGGCGTTGACGACAGCTAAACTTAAGTCCTTAATTAAGTCCTTAAAAATGGCAAAGGTTCCTAACTTTTCTCCATTCCGAATCCTCTCAATAATATCACTACACCAGGTATCATTAACTTGGTAATCCTTAATAGATACAATCGATTCGGGAATGGAGCGAATCACGCAATTCTCATGCACAACTTCCTTAGAACCTACCGGGACTAGATCTTCAGCCATACGTGACAAAGCATCAACAGTAATGTTGTTCTAAACAGAAATATGGTGGGTGGAAAATTTGAAACAAGACAATCTCCATACCCATTTACCAATTTTTCCAGCTGTTTGGGATAGTACCACATCCACGCAAGAGCCATATTGTCAGTGTACAGTTTAAATTCCGTTTGCTCCAGGTGTTCGGCAAACCTCTCGATGCCAAAGACGCAGGAAAGGCATTCTTTTACATAGGCATTGTACCTCCTTTCGGCATCGGTGAGAGTTTGACTTGCAAAAGAAACAGGTCGGACACCCTTAGACGTCCTCTAGGATAGCAAAGCCCCAAGAGCGACCGATGAAGCATCCTTTTGGAGCAAAAAGCAGACCGAAAATTTGGGCATGCTTAACACCCAATTGGAGATAAGCTTTTGTTTGAGGGAGCAAAAAGCTTGTTATTGATCTTCCCCCAACAAAACACAACTCCTTTTTTCTTCAGCGAACTAAGAGGAATGGCAATATCTTAAAACATTGAGATGTTGTTGGGGAGGAGGAAGCACTGTTGGGGCACATCAAGAGGAAAGGCTACGATGAAAAGTGCGCCACCCATCTCTCAAGGGGGCGAGATTTGTAGCATTTATTTGGGATATATGCTCCAAAAAAGGTTTAATACAAGAAAACTCACCAAAGTGCCCAACTATTGCTGCGCCAACTTACTATTTCCCACTCACAAAAAAGACAACAATTTGCCACTACCAAAATATCGATCAACTGTACGAGGAAAAATCTTGGACTTGTAAAGTGTTCTATTCCTCGGGTGGGATGTGGAAAGTGTGTGACGCGCCTGCGCAAAATGGATTGTTATGCCAGAGTTAATTGGTCTACGTAAATTCTACCAGCTCCGCGTGTGTTGACCTTGATATTCTAACCCCTCCCTCTCGTCATTTTGTCGTGTTGACCGATGTTTTGTATTTACCTTTCTCCCCCTCTTTGAGCTTGTATAATCATATAAATACTGGTGTTGTTCAACATGGACGGTACTTCTTGACAGGGCTGTCCTCTAGGACACACCTTGGGTGTCCAGGAAATATTCGCAAGGTACAGAATCTCTCTTCGACGAGATATAGACGTTATTATGGAAAACATTTCGGACTTAGAATCTATCTCGTCGTATTCAACTTTTAAATATGCAGAACGTTTTGGACTTAGAATATTTTCTTGGTATTTAACTTGTAATAATGTCAAAACTTTGGACTTATAAATATGTCAAACATTTTGAACTTAGAATCTTTTTGTCGTATTTAATTTATAAATATGTAGAACGTTTTGGACTTAGATAAATATGTCAAAAATATTGAACTTAGAATCTTTTCTTCATATCTAACTTGTAATTATTTCAAAATATTGGACTTAGATAAATATGTCAAAACATATTGAACTTAGAATCTTTTCTTCATATCTAATTTATAATTATGCCAAAATATTTGGACTTAGATAAATATGTCAAACATTTTGAACTTAGAATCTTTTTCGTTGTATTCGACTTATAAATATGTAGAACGTATTGGACTTAGAACTTTAGCATCACTATAAATGTTGTAGTCTATTCTGGACTTGGAATATTTTACCTTACCAGGAATCATTTGTTAACTAATAAATGTTTGTTTTGCATCGCCAATATGGCGTCTATACTAATTGTTTTGTAAGGAATATTTTTCTTTGCGCGACTGATATAACAGGGATATCTGTGGGTAATTGTTTATATCAAAATTGCCCGTCAGGCAGTGGGAAGTTTTTTATATTGTAAATGTAAAGTTATAAATATTTTGGTATGATCCCGTTTTTAACTGAATGGCCCATACGGCAATAGTTTTGTATTATCGTTACGTAAGGAGCATTTTTTGTCTGCATAGCCAGATTTTGTATTGGAATATTGTCGTCATTTAACTCATTAGCCTTGCGGGCTTATAAGGTTCATTATTCATTGTTGTCAATTACGATATTATGATCGTATGCTAAAGGTTACATAAATTATAAGTAATTCAAGATTGTACAACCAAATTACGTATTTCAATACTATGTTCAAGTTTATTCTCTCAACCAATAAAACTACAAATTGTTATCAATGACATATAGTCTACTAGATCAAGGTTTCCTGCTTTATCCTTCGCCTCTCCTGTTGTTATGAACATCAACATAATTGAGGGGTGAGTTTGTGGAGAATATAAGTAAATGGGCCCGTGGTCGGCCTGTTTACTTTTGTTTGTATCCTCACAGCCGCTCTGCAATTATTGTATTTCTTATGTTATTTCTTATTGTCCGTTGTGCGCCAGCCTTATTCTTCGGGGAAGAGTAAGGGCGGTGTTACACTAATTAGTAAACGATCTTGGAAATAAGAACTAATGATGAATTTTATGAGTGGCAGTCTACTTAATATTTATGTGGGGAGCCATTTTAAATTTAATTTTAATTAAATTGGCAGTAGCAAGTGGCAGCATTAAACCAACTACGGAGTCGAAGGTGGTTGCGTTATCTGATAGCTTGTGATCTTAATTTTTTTTTAAACACATTTTTAGCTGACGATTTCCGCACGTCCATCATAGACTCTGCCTTAAAATATGAGTGAAGAATTACCCTGGGCCACAGACAAATAATATACATAGACACTCAGCCTCCAGGTTAAAATGGTTGCGCTCCTTTTGGCATCTTTAGTCCTTCACCACTAGGATCGCTGCAACTAGTCCTATCATCACCCAGCAGTGACACTAGCGAAGCCCAGTGTTGAAGGACTCAAGCTGGCAAAAGGAGCGCAGCAAAATTCCCGTAAGGCTGAGTGTCTGTTTCTTACTTGTCTGTGCCCTGAGCAAGAGACGATTCCTGGGTAGCTCAGTGGGTAGAGCATTGGCGTACTAACCCAAAGGTCCCGGGTTCGATTCCCGTGTCCAGGTGTCCTTTTTCAACTTTCAGAATATATCTAGATGGAGAATTCCTCACTAAAAAGCATAAATAATAGCTTCGGATATTTGATTCACTAAATACATTGTTTGGTCTATAGAAATGCTCTAAGCTGTCTGTCATTCACAAATCACAATATCGTTCCGTATCCGGGGATCACCTCAGTCCACCGATGTGCCTTACATTCAGTTTAAATAAGTATGCATTTTTGGTTTGGTGAAAAATTTGACGACTTTTAATTTTTCGTTTAGTGACAATCTAGTGACTTTTTGATAAGACTGATCTAGCTACAATACTTATATGGTTGTTGGCAACACTGAGTGAAACAGTACTCACTTCTCATTTCGGAGAGTGGGAACTCATAACTTGGCAACCACCATTCGCTGTTTGAGAGAACCTGTAGTGTAGTTAGATCTATATATTCTGCATCATATGATTTGCACTGTAGTTGATATACCAAGTTGTTGTTGTTGTTGTTTTTCGGTGGTAATGACCAGGGATTTTGTATTCAAATTTAGTAACATTACTGTATAAAGATGTAGCTGATAGGTGGATCCCACATGTGCTGCAACAGGTGTCCCCACAGGGGTATGCTCCTTTGGTAGTCTGTTTTTCTTCTTGGATTCTATTTGAGCCAGGAAGTTTAGGACATACTAGAATATTATGAAGATTGGGCGATCATTTGAAAGCTACTCTTGGATATGAACTAAGGTTTTGGGTGAAACTGGTAAGAAACTTGTAACCACTTTCAAGGATGGTGGTTATTCGGTGTTGACCAGGATGGTATTGTGTTGAGAGAAAGATGTCCACTTTGTTTGGAGGGTCATTGTCATCTCTGGAGAGTTGGTAGTATGTTAAAGGTTTTGGGTAGCCGCTGCTTTGAAAAGCTGTGGAGAGCTGTTCACAATATTCAGTTAGATCATCGGGTTCTGAACATATCCGTTTGGATCGGGTGGCAAGGCTGAATGGTAGATTCCTTTTTGTGTATGAAGGGTGGCTGCTATGATAGTGAAGGTATTGTTGGTGATCAGTGGATTTTATAGGTACAGTGGCGAGAATGTGGTTGTTTTCAAAGAACAGATTCACATCAAGGAAAGTGATTTATTGTGGTTGAAATTTAAAGGGCTGCAGTTGTTGAGATTATCTAGAAGATGTCCAAGGATGCTTCAGAATTAAGCCAGATCATTAAAATGTCATCAATGTAACGCAGACATACAGAAGATTTGATGGGTTGAGACTGTAAAAAGCGTTCTTCTAGTAGTCCCATGTAAATATATATGTATGAGAGAGCCATGCATGTACCCATAACTGTGCCCTTTATCTGTGGGTAGTGTTTGTGCTAGGAAACAAAAGTTGTTGAGCTGAACAATCATCTTAGACAGCTCTACCAGAAAAGAAATGGTTGGTTTAGACCCAGGAGGTCTGCGCTATAAGAAATTAATATTAATACAAATAGTGCATTATGAGAACAACCAACTTTGATAGGTCATTGTGTTCTTTCTAACGATACCCTGAAAGTAGCTGATTACACAATGGCCCTATTATGTCACACCATAGGGAAACCTGTTGAGGTAAGCTTGCAAGCTTTCAGAATAAATGAAGTGTACTTTACCAACAAAACACAATTAAGTTAATTAGTTAATATGATGACGGAACTACCAAAAAAATCATTAACATATATTAGCAAATAATTCTCAAACATTTTATAAATATTGAAAAGTACAGCTCTTCAATATCATGCGCCTGACCTATTCTGGTGAAGGAAGGAGATTACACCATAAATGTGATAACAAGTAAATTAGAGGGTTAATATAAAACAAAAAATTTTTATTGAAATATTTAAATGTACAATGAGCAGAGAAATAAAAATGTTCATAGTCAACAGAGCATTTTTATCCTTAAATTAAGAAGTTAGAATACAAATACAAGTTTTCAAGATTTCCATTATGTATTCTATTTATATACATATTGCTTTAAAAATTTCAAGAAAATTTATTTGGCCTCCAACTTTAAAATGTTCATAAATTTATATACATTTTAACAAATTCAATGTCCATTTATTTGTAAAAACAAGAAATGCAAGGATGTTCTTATTTTGTGAAGTAAAAGCTTGCATTTGTTTACGAAATAAAACAGATGTCTGGGAAACTTTTTTAAGGGAGCAAGTACCCCACCCCCCTCCCCTTAACCACCATTTTTAATCTATTTTTTAACATTTTGTGAGTCTTAATGTTCTTTGGAGGAATGTTTTCATAGTCCATCCCCCTTTATCACTCTGCAATATTGAATCTTGGTGTTTGTTGGTTTTAAGAGAAAAAAATAAAATTATATATTTGGAACTTAGCAGTACTTTGCTACTAACAACTTTGACTCATCAATATAAGAAGTTAACAGAGATAAAAATGATAAAATGTATATTTTCTCCCATTCCGTCTTCAAAGGATTGTTTTAATTTCATTCTGTCAATAAATTTGTGAAAAATATGTTTATTTCAATGGGTTTAGCTACAACTTAGTTTTATGATTTGTTAATTTTTCAGAAACTTTTTGTTTGCTAAAATGGCTCATGAAACTCATAGCTCAGTATTATATTTATATGCTCTAAAATTCACTCCCACAAGATTAAATTCCTGAAATTTTCTCTCGAGGAGGAAGGGGGTTGGGTACCATACACCCCCTCCCTCCTTGGCAGATGGAACTCCAATTCGCCCTCCATCTAGAAAACCCACATGGGTGCCCTTGCATGTACCCCTTTATTCCTACACCTCTGAAAATAAACACTTCAAAGTTGGTGCACTAATATAAGTGGGGTTGTCTTTTTAGCACTGCATCTTAATGCCTGTTAGGGTTATACACATAATACAAGTTAATTCATGAGGCAGCTACATACAATTATTTAAAGATTTATTAAAATTTAAAATAACCTACTTAAGTTTTACTTAAGTTCTAGCTAAGATTTAAAACTTATTCTCTATTATTTTTTCATGTCTAAAAACATGTTTTAAGAACATTACTATTGAGCCTAGATGAGAATTCTAACTCACCAATCTATACAACAATGGATGGTCAATAAAAGGCTGTTTAACATCACACTTTATTGTAGCAAGAAGAAAAGAGAAAACAAACTATACTAACACCATTTTACTATCACTAGAAAAGTGGGTTATCTAGAGTTTATGTGGAGGAAGATTCTTGATTAAATATAGATCAAGATAAATACAATAAAATGTATATGAGTGTCAAACATAAATTATTTAGCTGGTCATCAATTCAATAATATCAGGACAATCTTGTAAATAATATAACCCAGATTATTTTTGTCAGCGTCTTACATAACTGTTTGGCTTAAGACAAGTAAATATAATCTAGGGTAATGCACTAAATATCTGTTCTAATCTTCCCTGTCATCAATTGATTATATTATTTTTATTAGTTGATTGATCATTCATAGAAGTGTGTAAGGTAGTACTTCTTCTTTACGAATCTCTCTTAAAACATGTTAACCAGTATACATAAAAATACAAACATTCAGTTAAAATAATGGTCTAAGGTCAGATGTTGGGCTAAGCCCCCAGGATAAAACAAATTCGAAAATTGAATACATATTTTATTAGTCTTGAATATCTTTTAAGGATTTGGGGGTGTCTATGTCTCCCTCTAAGTAAATCAAAAGACTTACTTTATAAGAATTCTAGACCAAACACTTTCCTCCCAATTAGGTACTTCTTTGTAGAAATAATATCAAATTTATTAAAAGTATTTTTGGTACAATTTGTTAACTTTCTAAAGCTTGTTACAAGGTTACAAGTTAAAAGTCAACTAAAATCAGCATTAGTTTACTGAAGAAGTAAAAGTGAAAGGGTCAATATAGTTTTGTTTTTAAGAAATACTTATATTATTTAGAAACTAAATTTCAATCCAAATGAAAATAATTTATTTAAATAAATAATAAAGGGCATCTGCGATAAGACGTGATCAACACAATTTGCTTATGATTCTACTACAAGCTACTAAAACTGTTTATATTATTTAATCGCATAGCCACCTTCAAAATTGTACCAGCAAGGGAACAAAATATAAAAACTAACTTTATAAACATACACTCTATAAATTCATGTTTTGTTCTGGTAAACATTAATAAAATGTTACTATATTAGTACAAGTGGTATTTTATATAATATATCTAACATATGAATAAAATTCTAAACAGCTAAAAACAGAGCATGTCTTCTCTAAGTCAATGTTTTCATTGCATTAAAGCAATTCCATTTTTTATTTTATTCTTTTGTTTAACTGGTGGCATAAATGGGTCAGAACATTTACACACACACAATCAAAAACAGTTTCACAACGTAATATAAATTCCAACAGCAAAATAAATTGAACGATCCAACATTATTATATTATAAAATTTCATTTTTTTTAGGACAAAGTATTTATCTGCCCTCTCACATTCGTGCATTTTGCGATTTGTGAAATATCATAAGAAAATGTAGTATTACTATCTACATAAATATATTACATAGTGAAGTAATATGTTTATATTTTGTGCTTCTTTGCATAATATATATTTTATATAATTGCGTAAATTTGGGTTTATGTAGAGTTAGAACTCTTTCATTTAAAAACCTTTCTCAACACACGGATATATGATCTACTTCGTTCATTTTGAACAAACAAACAAAGAAAAGGAAACTATCACTTCCTGTTTGCTATTCTTCACAATATTTTTTTATTTTGTAATCCCTGCTTCATTCACAGAAAACTATTTCCAAGAAGCAAGTAGCGTGACTTTAACCCTGACTACTAAACCAAAAGCTGGGAGGAGTTTTGTTTTTTTGGGATGTGTTAAGAAGGTCATTGGTTTTAAGAAAATGCATGTTTTCGGGCGACTTTTTGGTCGAATAAATTTTTACAGTACATATCATATGACACTAGAATCGTGACTTAAGAATGAACTTTGATCAAGTGTTTTAGTAAAAATAAATGCTCACATGTCTTACAAAAATGTACTTTTATGGTAAACATCATAATATAAAGAAGGTTTACGTAATAAAACAATAATCTGTACAGTTCTTAAAGTATTAATTGGGGAAAAGAGATCAAAATGGATCCAGCCAGTTTCAAAGTTTTTACAGATTTCCCCTGAACATTTACATAAACTTATACACAGTGTTTCAAATTTTTTTTCAACTGCATGATTTGGTAATATATGAAGTTCTATATTCACACAGTTTAATGTCAGCTAGAACTGGTTCTTTGGTCAATAGCTTAGGATACAGAATAACATTTTATTTAAGCTCATATCCAAACGCTTCAAAATTTAAGGGCTAAAATAAAGGCAGGTATGCTTTTATCCAAATAAGTTTGCCCAGAAGCTTTCAGACAATGCAAATATAATGCATCAGAAGTGCAGAGTACTTGTGATAAGTTCATGTTAAAGCCAATGGCTTAAGAAATAGAACCTCATCTGCTGAAATGCTTTGTTTGCATATAAGATAAGAATATTCTTTTTCCAGCTGATTAAACTATTCTGGAGTAATGACATTTCCGTTTACTGGCAAAGAAAGTAGTGATTGGATGGACGGCAAATGAGCAAGATTCAAGGCTTTTTTTCAACTTAGGTGACTAGTTGTATCCCAACCTGTCAGGACATGTAATGCTGGCAAGTTGATACTAACTTCTTCTCTAAGTGATTGTGCAGCTAGGTGGCATACTAACATCTAACTTTTTTTTTTTGCTGGACCTGAATGAAACCATAAACCTTTGCAGTTGTAAGCTTCTGGAAGCTTTAGCCAAAAATGAATTCCAAGTACAAATAAATACATCAGTGTCTGGACTTTGCACGGCTATTTCTGATTGCTTCAGATATCGAGCTGCATGAAATATATGGCAGATAATTCTAGAGCTCCTAGATGATTTGACTTAATAGAAAACGTTGTCAAAAACAGAATTATGTAGTTTATAACACTATGTAGGGTTGTCAAACTTGGCACAAATAATTTGTTTACCATCTTCAATTTGAATATTTGTATTAACATAGTTGTATATTAAATTTATAAGGCTTAGCTTATTTTCTATATTTGCGAAAAAGTTTTTACATTTATTTGGCACATTTGTAAAAGGCCCAGAAATAATGACTTTACTTGAATTTTTCCCTTAGACCGCAATTCATTTTCAACAAATTTAATGGATATGTCATCCTATAGAATACCACGCTTACTCTTGATACACAGGCACTCGAAAGAAAAGATGTCACTTATTTTAACAACTCTTCAGAAAACTGCCCAAAAGTTTGGATTTTTTTTTTAAACTGATTGGAGTGAACAAGTGCCATTCCATCAATAATACAAGTCTTGTTGTTATTTTGAGCAATTATAATATCTTCTAGTTTTAAACATGGTTTACGAGAATAGTTATTTTTTATTTCTGACTTTTATGATAAAAACCACTTTTGTCAAAAATATATTTTTTATATCCTCTCAATTCAGGGGATGTTAAGCTATTCAAATCAAATCCATGCAGGCCTGCTAACATAATCAACTTCTACATTTCAACCATTTTTTTTAGAGTCGTCTAGTGGATTATTATCTTTGCTGTCTATCTTTGATTTAGGTTTGTATGAAGCTTAGGAAACTCTTGTCTTTTTTTATTGATTCAAATAAGTTGTTTTTTTCTTCTTGAAATTAAGCACTCTCCTTCAAATTGGTTTATCGCTTATTCACCATTATATTTGACTGAAAGTAAACATTGTGCTACGCTTGTCTCAACAACTGAACCAGCATAGATATTTATAAGACATTTTGTTCAGGATTGTTTTCGAATGGATTATAATGAGCCAAAAGAGCAATTAGGCACCGGATATTTTCTTCATCTTTATTCATTCTCGTCTGGTTCCACTGAGTGTGAAATTAAAAATCGGTATTGCTAGTAGCATCCAGCTCACAATCAAGAAACATCAATAAAACCTGATGAATCGACTTTTTAAAAGGATACAGAAGTAGCCACCTTTGCATAGCATCCTCATTTTGAGTTATTCCAATATAACCACCCGTCACAGCTGAAGAGCGTATCTGAGATTGTTATAATGCCAAATCGCATTTCACAGAATTAAATACTCCAAATGTTTGTTTCATAGAAAGCATATCTCTTTTGAATTCATCGATAAGATTAGCTGGCCTCTCAGCAGCGCTTTGAGTAGTCATAAAAGTGTTAGACTTTGGTTCTTGCACTAAATCTTCAGAAGTGTCACAAAATAAATGACACTCGACACTGCATTTTCTTTTTTTGACTAATAGCTTCTATATACATCTTACTAAAATAAGCCAATGAAATACTCACAGCAATTAGTGCACGTTGGCTTGGTAGTAACACTATAGAGATGCCCTTGAACTCCCTAAAAATTTAGCTAGTGTGGATAGGGAAGGGTGTAGGCGTGCAGTAAGGAGGGGGGGTGAACCGACCACTTACCTAGATGGCAACATGGACTTCCATTGAAACTATCATCCCAAGTGGACAGATCTGAAAAGAAACTGTGTCCATCATATCTTGCAAACAAAATCCCTACTAGCACCTGCACTATACCCACAAATCACAAAATGTGTGAATGTGAACCTACAATAACTTTAACCAGTAACCTGTCCTTACACCACTATTTATTAGATTATGTATTGACATAAACAAAAGAAAATTTAAAAAAGAAACTGAAATATTTTAAGACAACAAAAAGCCAAATATATGCAACAAGGTCCAATTGTTCAAATTACAAAAGTGTATTAATTTTATAGAATGTATTAGTTGAAAGAGTAAAACTTACATGTTGATAATATTAAATAATTAGTCAATTAAATATTCAAATATTTTTAAATTACCTATTTAGTATCTAATTAAGGAAGTTTTAAAAATACTTCTACTGTAATAAGTATATTTTAATGTTTCGATATGTAAATACTGTATTGCTGATCAATGATTAATATTTTGATGGTACTTAAGACTACATTAAACTGTTTCAAAACTTAATACCTTTCCATTCCCAAAACTAACCTCTGAGAAAATATAAATACCAAAAATCCCTGAAGGTTTTAAAACAATGTTTTGGGCTGTGAAGAGAAAACCGTAATGTGACCATGCTATGTCAAAAATAATATTTAAATCATTCTTATATTAATTCACAGTGTGGTATTAAAACATTATGAAAAAATAAAATTGTATCAAATAATAATTTTCATTTTGTGCCACACTACATTGGAAAATGTGATTTTTTTTAAAATGATTTGTATCCATCTTTAAAACATTTATGAAGAAATACATTTTAAATGACAGTGAAAATTAACACCAGGGCCGCCTCGAGCATAATTTTGAGCCCGGGCAAACTTTTATGCGCCCCCTCCTCTTTAACGTCCTATAAACTTGAAAGGAACTCTGGGTCTAATAAGGACACAAGTCATAATAAACGGCAAAGAAAGTTAGTACAATATCAAATATAGCTGAACAATATATGAATTTTTTTAAAGATTATTATTTGTAGTTTTTTTAAGAAGTCATTGGTGATGTGGAACCCCGGGCAGTTGCCGCTCCTTAAGGCGGCCCTGATTAACATACATGATGTAATTATTTGATGAAGAAATTATGTTTTATCTGAATTCTCTAACATATTATATTTTTGTTCATTTTCAAATAAACATTCTTTTAATAAACTCCCCAAAAAATACATTAACATGAAATATGAATCTAATTAAAAAAAAGGTTAACACAATAATATGTAACATGTTTGTGAGCATGTGCTCATCACAAATCTATATCTTGTGTACAAACAACTCTTCCAACAAGTCACAACCATAGCAAGCGTCCTTGCATCTTCTCCACTTATATTTACACTAACAAATCATTATTTCACAAAATATAACATTAAATTATCTATAATATTTACACTAATCAAATATTTCCTACCTACCTATCATTGGTGCAATTCTTTGTATCACTCCCATAAGCGTCGGCAATAAATATCACACAAGAAAAATAGTTTAAAGTTGTACACAAAAGTTGATTAAACATTGAATCATATTTCAAATCAAACACTAAAATGAATAATTGCCTGATGACTTAGAAATTCATGATCACAATAATTATGTGTAGGCCTAAATGTGGAAGTGATGATAAGATGGAAGTGTATTAGATGATTTAGACATCATTCTTTGGCTAGCTCATTCTTACAACAATCATTTAAATACAAAACAATGTATAACATTCACTTCAGAGCTTACGCCTGCCACTTTTGCACAACTGCTGTTATCTGCACATTAATACAACTTTTAGGCTAAATCTGTTGTTTAGCAAATATTTTTGAACATTTTATAAAAATTTGAATACAAAATAACATTCCCAAAGTTTTGGAAGATGTTTCCAAATTTTACTTTGAATAATATGTTAACACAATTTAGTTCTAAGCCTATTAATATAATAGATGCAAAGATTGTTGTTGGCAACAATGTAAACAAAATTATAATAAATAACGGGGTGCGAAGTTAACTTTTTCAATTCAAAATATCCTAATCCTTAATAAGATATTATTGAATAATAATAATAATATTAGCACCGCGTCTTACTACCCATTCGGGTTATACGCTTTAAGTACTAATTACGCTAATGGATTAGGAATTGGAAAGGTTGAATTAGAGGAAGTGAACCCGCATTTGCGTGGAGGGAGAGTGGAAAACCATTTAGGAAAAACCACCCCCAGTTCACCCGACCGAGATTCGAACCTCGATCTCCCCGTCCTCAGCAGTCGAGCTCAACACGACAAGCGCGTTTGCCAACTACGCCACCGAGGCGGGTGATATTATTGAAGTTGAATCAAAATCTAATGTAATTTTTTTGTTAATTGTTTTATGCTTGAAATAATATCCCATAGTTATTTGTATGACTTTATGAGCTGAATCATTAAGTTTTATTGCAAACATTGTTGTAATATTCAATTCTAATCTAATAATTCAAGTTTATTTATTTTACAACATGTAATTCAACTGTCAGATTTTTCATTCAAATATTAATTTGTAGTCTATATAAGAGTCTAGAATGGACCTAATTGAATATTATGTGTTTTAGCTTTTAAAGTGAAAGTGAAGTGTAAGCTGATATTTATTTTTAAGACAGTCGAAGTTTTGAATCTTTGTGCACCCCTATGAATCAAAATTTTATTTTAAATAAACTTTTTTTCTTTGGTTTCCCTTGAAGGAATTGTTCAAGGTGTTAAAAATACTACCACATTTTACACAAGTAACTAGTTACTAATATATGAGAGCTAGATTATAATGACTTAAATTTAATATGTAGCATATACAATTCTGATAGTTTTGACTAAACTATGGTTTGAATAGTTCAACATATCAATAAGCTTTCCTTTAACTAAAGAATATTAAAATAATGATTGTTAAAAGTTTTACATGCATATGACTCAATTTTAACAAAAATTCAACAGCCTGTAAATGTAAGTTTAGTAACAAAATAATGTATAGCAATTCTTAACAAACAAAGCTCGCTCACTTTGTTTACGACTCACCGCTCGGCAGACTTTGTGTATGGTAAGGACATACAAAGTTATGTCCATTAATGTCACCATCAATACGTGTTGTTTGTTGTCACCAATGTCCAGAGACATCGATATATTTTTGTAGTTACGTTTATTTTAAAAGGAGTACATTTTATTTTATATTTGTCTGAATTGAATTTGTTTGAATAATTTATTACAACTGCACTTCTGTTTTTCATTTAGTAGAGTTGAAAAAAAAAATTACAAATGATATTTCTATAAAATTGAAATTTGAGTATTGATGTGTAGTAATGATGTCTATGTACACTTCATAAAGAATAGTTTAGACCAGCGGCCCCCTAACTTACCGAGCGGAGGGCCACAATTAGGTATTGAAAGTGCTAGTGGGTCGAATCGAAAAAGAGATATACATTATTACAGCATATAACCATAATTAGGCCTAAAAATGACGTTAGTGGTGCAGCTAACATAACTACCCCCTCCGCCTCTCTGCTCTACAAACACTTAATGAAATGCGACCAGCAGGTGCTGAGGAACTGTGCACCATAGTACGACTCTTTTGATTATGCTTTTCCAATACTTCCGCCAGCCGCATATGATGTTATGTATGTAGGTATGTTGTGTACTACTTACAGGAGCACAATCATTTTGAATTTCCCTTGAAATTATGTTCATTATATTTCTATTATATTTTAGTCAAAGCGTTCACAGGCTGGTTAAACACATTCCGTGGGCTCTAGTTTAAGGACCCCTGGTTTAAAGCAATCAACAGGACGGCTCAAGAAGTAGCCATGATCTTTGTTTGAAACTACTCTCAATGAAGGAAAACAACATTATTCGAAATCACATCTCACAACTATCTCTGAGTTATCTACACAAATAGCAGTGAGCTCACATCTCATATTCACTGAAACCACAAGAATCTGTAGAGTTAGTTCGGATCCACAGTTTTAAAAATATGAATCTTCATTTTACCCACAAATCCAGAATCTCAAATTCAAATCTGAATTTTGAAAAATATGGCAAACATTAAAATCCAACTTGACATTAATTTTTAGTTGGCGTAGTAAATTAAAAGTGTTTCAATGTTAACTATGTTTGTCCCAGTACATTCAGTTGAGTGGTTTGAGGTCTTGTTAAGTGTTTTATATAGTTATTGACTTATTGGTGGGATAACAAAGCGCCTAAAGGATTCCAGTATTAGAGGCTCCCATCCCTAATATTCTACAAACCTGTAGAAAACAGGAAGACAATAATACCAACCAATGATAAAGGGGAAATGTGTTCCAACTACACAACCAACCATGTTGTGACTTATTTCATGAAACATTTTCAAAAAAAGATGAGTTGCACTGAGTACTTGTGTGTAGCCATTAATTTTAGACTAGACAGAACTTTATTCTAATCTCATTCCGTGATCAACGAATAGATATAAGCCCACAAGTGCCCACCGTACAGTAAACAATATTACCCTCTTTAAGGGGCCAATTACAAGTCTACTAGATCCAGGTTCAATACCTAACAACATTTATTAATGTGTTTGATTACGTTTATCATCTCAGGTTAGGTTGATTTAAAAGTATGTGTTGCTATAGTTGTATTTAGAAATGAATGATATGTTAACTAATTTTCTAATTCTATTTTTAATACTAATTTCTAATAATAATATTTTTTCAAGTAATACCTCTTTTCAATTTCCAAGGTACAATTTGTTATATATGGGGTACACGAAATAATACTAAGATGTAATGCAAACTTTTTGTCGGGTCTTCAATAAATAATATTGAATTGAAATTGAATTCAATAACTATGTATCATTTTTTAAATTAGCTATTTCAATAAAAAATAAGATAGCTACTGACAGTTAAAAAATAAATAAGAGATATATATTTTGCAATAGCATTGGTATTTTTAGCATGTAAATAACATCTGTCAACTGCACCTTTCAAAAACAAAGCCCGGACAAATATAGAGAAGAGCACACCATCATCTATCACCAGATAGATTACAGCACAGGAATAGTTCTACACGAGCTAGAATATGCCAAATGTCGGTTCAAACTCAATCATTTATAGGAGGCTTTAACTCAAATACTCGCAGAACCCTACTTTGTGTTATAAACCAGTGGCGGCTCATAGCTAAAATTAGTGGGGGGTGCTGCTCCATAAAATGTTTAGCCTTTGTTTTAAAATTGTGTAAAAGGAAAAAAACATGTATAAAAAGAAAATGTATTCAGGAACTTGATAAAATCTTAACAACAAAAACTTTTTTTACTTACTTTAACTTAAATTGTTACAGCTCAAGCTTGACCTATTCATTTAAAAATTAAATCCATTCTTCTTGTTTTAATTTGCGCAAAAAGTTCAATAATTTTCTCCTTGATCTCTGGATGACAATTGAGAAAAAATTTCTCCATTGAAAGTACTGCAAGCAGTTTAGTCTTTCCGAATTTATAGTGCTTCTTAAAAAAAGTTTTTGTTCTTTTCAATGTTGAAAAGTAGCGCTCTGCCTCTGACGTAGTTATAGGAATTGTCAAGAGGATTTTTATCAGTTTCGTAATTTCACTAAAAACAAAATCTAGATTATTTTCCAAGATAAATTTCAGCAGCTCAATTAATTTGCAATATTCATTAATATCAGTCCTACAATAGAATACTTTTAGTTCAGTTTCAAGCTTTTCTTTGTCAATCATGGGATAAGCTTCAGTGGTCTGTACTATTATCTTTTGTGGGATGTTCATTCTTAAATCTAGTGAACAATTTAGCAGCTACTAAGTGTTTAGTGGAGGAATATCTGTCCATTATATCAACACACACACACTTACTTAGCTTCTGCCGTGTCTTTGAGGGATTCTCACAGTACCTTGAGTTTCTCAATTCTAAAATAGCAGTTTTGAAATTTGTTATATATTCATCAACTTTAAACACACTAATTTCTCGAGATTGAATTTGGTTGCAAATTATTTCAACATGAGGCATAATCTGATGAAAAAGATCTAATCAAAACTTGAGATTATCATCATTCAGGTATTTTAAAATTCCTGTTGCTTCTGCAATGTTTTGATCTGCATTTGATGTTGACTGAATTTCAGTAAGGCAGTTTTTTAAAGGTTGCAAATTTTCATGAACTCTGTTTATAGTCCGTATGTTGAAATTCCAACTTGTAGAGGATGGACGTGGAATGCTGACGTTCATGTGTTTCTTGAGAATGGACACATGTTGTGGTGATCTTGAGAAGAATGTTGGAATAGACAGAATGATAGAGAAAAAATTATTGTGTTTTATATAATACTTGCTGCATTTCTCATTATTAAATTAAGTTGATGTGCATAACAGGGAATGAAATGTGCATTACTATAAACTGTGTTTATTTTTGTTTGAACTCGGGCTTTTTTGCCTTTCGTGACATTTGCACCATCAAATGACTGAGCTATAAGTTTTTGTCCATTTCCTTGAAGGATTATGTCCAATTGTTCTAAAATACGTTTTGATATGCCATCTGCAGTTTGGTTTCTGGAATAAGGGATCCCCAAAAAAGCTCAAATATTTCTCCATTTAATATATTCCATAAAATAAGGACCATTTGAGTGTGTTCTGAAACATCTGTTGTGTCATAAGCCATGACAGTTACAATGGAAGCTTTTCTAATTTCCGTCCTTATCTCCTCATAATATATTTGTAGCAGGCAGTCAAGTATCTCATTCTGAATGGTCTTAGGAACACCTTTGAAGAGTGCACTGGGTTCTAAGTGATTCTTCAAATCTGAATCTAATTTAGATGCAAAATTTACTAATCCTTTAAATACCCCTGGATTTACTGATCGTCTTTTTCATCATGTCCACATAAGGGAGTTTCAAAGTTTCTACAAAAGTAAATGCAGTTTATTATTTTGGACCAAATTTCACGGTTCTTTTTAACTTTTATATTATGCTCATTGATTGAAAGTATGTATGCCTCACTAAGTTTTTCCTTAATACTTACGGTTCCTAAAAGTGACAGTGAAATAACATTATCAACGTGATTCTTTGACTTCTCATGCTTTTCAGTTTTTTCTTTCATTTTGTTTATATTTCTAAAACCATCTTTTGTCCACAGTACATCACCTCCAAACAGCAAACATGAGAAGCAAAACAGTGCATTTTTTACTTCACAGCCGCAAAGCCAACTTTTCTGTTGGTACCATTCATAATTAAAGCTACGAATATATTTCTTGTTGTTGCTTTTGCCTGGCTGAGATATTAGAATATCAGGTGTTGAACGACCTCTTTTCTTAACTGTAACTTTCTCATGGAGAGATAACTGTAAAAATTTATACTGTTTAAGTTCACTTACAGTCACAAAACTTATTTCTTGGGGATGCAAGGCCATGGTTAAAGTTTTCTGTTAAATAAAATAACCGAAAAAAAAGAATCAAATATAATAGCTGGAAGCAGAATAATAATCTAATTCTACACTCTTCTACACTTTATCACATTCAAGAATATGGTATATGGTTTTTAAGCACAACACACGCTTAATAAAAAAAACTTCATTCCACCATCACACCAGAGCCGGCACTGCGAGAGCAACAGTGCTCTCAACCTGGCAGTCCCGCCTTCCTCCCCAGCCTCCTCCTATGTGCGCATGCGCACAACAGTCAAACACCAAATCGCTGGCACTGTGAAGCGCACAGTTCTATACAAAGATTTTTGTATCTTTTTGATAAACTTGGGGATGGCTACTGAAGTACTGACATTAAGCTTAAGGAATATATATTGTACTACAAAATTAAGAAAGAATTAAAGAAAAAAGGACTAATTATATTAAATGTTATCGATGATATCAAGTATAAATAGGAGGTGCTGCAGTTCCGCAGTGCCTATACACGAGCCGCCACTGTTAGAGACTCTTTAAACCTTAAATAGCTTCTTTTATATCTTTAAACAAAATTGAAAATACAAACAAGGCTGAAACATTAATATTTTATTGTTGCTTTTATTAAAATGGAGCTCTGAAAAAAGGCATTAACCCAGACCTACCTTAAACCAATAATATACATCTTAAATATTTTGAAAATTAAAAAAATATATTTTATTCAAAGAGGTGACGCCCTTTAAATATATACATACATCATGCTTTAACATTCTTATATTATTAAAACTTGCCAACTATAGTAATTTATTCAAAGTCCTCTATTCTTTCTTTCAGAAGTTTGTAAAACTTGTCCACTGAGTTTACAGCCCAGGCTAGACAACATTGTTCCAACATTTTTCTTGAACTTCACCCCAACTTTAGTTAACAATTCTTCTGACAATTTTGTATTCTTAACAAGAATTCATAAAAACACATTAGTTTTCTTTGACACATCGCTAAATGGTGATCTAAAGGTAACAAGACTTTTGAATGGAGAAATAAACAGGCCATTCTAGTTTTAAAACATTCCCACTAGTTTTCTAAAGTTTTAAAATCAGCTACAAGCTTTTCCAAACTTAGACACAAGTCCATTTCATAAAGTTGTGTGTAGTTTCAAAACTGACCATCTTCATATCATATTTTGATTTGAGCCAAAACTGCTTGGGAGATGGCTGTCTATGGCAAAATATTTGCAACTCGGCGCTCTCTGCCCTTACAGAGTACACAGCCAGTGTCTCACGACTGAATTGAAGATTAATTGTTTTTGCTAAAATAAAAATTCAAATAAATTGGGGGAAAAAATAAACACTTGGACACGGGAATCAAACCTTAAGACTTTTGGCTTAGCTCGCCAATGCTCTAACAATGAGTTATCCAGAGAAAAAAAATCTTCCATTTTATTTATTCTGACCCAGTTTTTAATTAATTAAACAAAAATCTAGTCAAGAATTTAAAATTCCAGCTTCGAGTTGCACACATTTGTGCACAGGGGCTACTAATTTTTAAATGTCAGCCCTCTGTGTGTGGTATATAACGCACAATACTCACGACAGACAGAAAAACAAAGTATTCATTTTATTAATATAGATTGAATAGCGTTGTTTTCTTCCATAGAGTAAAAATGACAAAGCAGTTGGCCATGGTGAGGCATAGACTAGTCATAGAACTGACAGATGCCTGTTTGTTGACCTCAAGGGTAGAGTGCTTGAATCTGACCTGAAGATCATTCTCCCTGCAAAAAGTGTTTTCAATGTGGTTGTTTTTCTACATCACAGGTTGTTAAACTATTAATAACCACTAAACCAGTTCATGTTTGTTATGAATCAACAAGAGGATGGCTCGTAATGAAAACCAGACTTTCCAAGAGAGGAGCAACACGTCAAGAAGTGTGCAGTCACAAGGCAGATATGTATTTGTCTGCAACTGAGAATGACTGGGTGTGATGCTGGTTGACTCGGTGATGACAGTGGGCGTTGGTGTGCGGTCACAAGGCAGTGGAGACTGAGCGCCCACCAGACAGCTATAGCTATGTCTGCGATTGAGAATGACTGGGTGTGATGCTGGTTGACTCTGTGATGACAGTGGGCGTTGGTGTGCGGTCACAAGGCAGTGGAGACTGAGCGCCCACCAGACAGCTATAGCTATGTCTGCGATTGAGAATGACTGGGTGTGATGCTGGTTGACTCGGTGATGACAGTGGGCGTTGGTGTGCGGTCACAAGGCAGTGGAGACTGAGCGCCCACCAGACAGCTATAGCTATGTCTGCGATTGAGAATGACTGGGTGTGATGCTGGTTGACTCTGTGATGACAGTGGGGGTGGGGACATCCAAGGAGTCGTAAAGGGGGAACTCGCAGCAGATTAGGAATTTGAGGAACCAAGGGACCTCCACGTAGAACGAGGGTGGGATGGGGATCAGAGGGGAGGTGGACTGTTTGTAGTAGCGGTACTCCGAGTTGCTGCAGGGAAGATAACACAGATATTAACACTGTAGTATAACATGGAATCGTCATTCCTATCTAAGACCCCCATACATGAAATAACTAAATGTTAACATACATACATTCTTTTAATTGTTATTAAAGATCTGGGGTCTGGTTATTAAGTTTGTCCTATAATTATGTTGGGCCTGAGCTACCAACAAACAGTACTGAAGCTTTAAAACAAATTTCAACTAAACAACTTAAAAAATAATATTTATTTTATGAATCCTGAACCTCCTCAATGATTTGAGGGTCTTTCCACTAATTATTTTTGTGAAGGGACTTTTCAACCACCCTGTAGTTAAAGTCGATGATAGCTTTTACTTGCACTGAAATGTGAGGAATGCCAGGCCTCCACCGTGGTTCGGATTCCACGTTAAACTGTAGGTCCTTCATTTCATCTCACAATCACCCTACCATTACACATTAGCGTAAGTGCGTATAACCCGAACGGGTAGTAAGACGCGGTGCTAATAATAATACTTGCACTGAAGTATATTAGTAGAATAAAATAGGGGTGTGCAAAGGGCACTTTCTAAATGCAGAGCAAAATAAAGTCGAAAATAAGATTTTCGCTGTCAAATAAAACTACTTTTAGTTTATAAATTATTCACTAAAGAGAAAGGTTTGGATTTTAAAAAACCCACCATATAATTTTATGCTGATGTGTCTCTGAGTTTATCTCTGTTTTCATAATAAGTTATTTAATCTCTAGTCTGTGTTATAATACTGTCTAGTGGCTGTTATAAACATGATTACATGTTGGAATGTCTTATACTGAGCGAGACATCTCAATTATTCATAATATTTCAAAGTTTTCTTCTTACTTAGAAATGTTTCGAGGATGTGAAGGTTATTGTGGGTGTCAAAGTAGAGGCAAAGAAGGAGATTTGAGCTTAGACTTGAACTTTGACATTTCAAAACTTTGTACATCCCTAGAATAAAGTCATTGTTAAATAATATATTACCTGCTAAAGTGGTTGAACACTCTAATGTGTAAGACTGGCCTGCTGATGATGGAGAGATCAGGGTTCGAATCCCTGTCGGGTCTATTGACAATGTGGTTTCCCATTCCCCTTCTAGGCGAATGCGGGTATATTACCTCTAAAATAATTCCTTCCTCATCCCTAACCCATTAGAGTAATTATCATACATGCGTGCCGTACAACCTGAACGGGTAGTAAGACAAGGTGATAAAATATTGTTAAAAATGAAGTGATCACTTGATCTGACTTACTCCCTGAACTTCTCGTCAGAAGACTTCTCCAGGAGAGGCATGCCGGAAAGGAAGAGTATAATGAGAGTGGTGAAGATAGGAGAGAGGATCGCTACCCACTCTAGACCATCAATCACATTTAGGGAGATGATGAAGATCCCCCACCACAGGACAATCTCTCCGAAATAGTTGGGATGTCGAGACAACCTCCATAAACCTGGACACACAAACCTAAGGCTTACTGTTAATTGACCAGTGTGAACAGACTTATCTGACAGAAACAACAGTTACTAGATCTACTCTATGTATTCATACATCAAGTCATGTGATCTGCAGTTGTCAATGTTGAGAGATATTATCAATACCTAGAAAATTATAATAATAGTACAATGTAATAGCCCTGCCCTAGATTGAGACTTTTTTTAAACTAACATAACAGTGTTGAAACAAAGCAAGTGAAAGAACTGGGCTAACTTACTTGTTGTGATGAGTTAGTAAGCATTAGAAAAGAATGCTGACAACCCACAACAAGTTTGTCCCCGTTGTGCTCAGCAATTGGGCCGATTTGCAGTATAAAAAGTTATGTTTTAGAGCTATCTAGGCTGATACAATAAGATCTACTCAGAAGGCTCACTTTGCTCGTTTTCGGGGCCACGTGGATTCGAACATCGGGTACTTGTTCTAGAAGGCAATCCTTGTAACCAAGGTATCGGTTCGAATCTATAAGGGGTGTCAGTCGATCCATCAGCTAAGCATACTTCGCTAAGCCAGTTCTCTCACGAGCTCCTACGTCAAAGTCCTTATTTCTTTTTGTAACATATTTTTGACATCACAGTTTTGTAGTAACTCATAGTGCTATTAATAGACCCTAAAAACCAAAGCCATCAGTATAATTTCGAACCCACACATCTATTTTGCCATCGTCCCTATCCTTCCCCGCAAGATATCCTGAGAGATTAGACCCGCAGGAAGGGAGGTGGTGACAATAATGTTATTAATGTTAAATGTATAAAATATGTTTGTATTTTTAAAAGGTGCTCAAAATGTCCACTCGTAGGAAAATCAAGGTAAAGATAAAATAGTTTGTAGAGTTGACTACAATCTACTATTTTACAATCTGAATCCTGGAAAAAATGACAAACCTAAACGAATATAGAAATATAAGCTTAGAAAATATAAATTGCAATTCAATATTTAAAAAAAAAAAGTGTTACGATGCACTCATTGTAAGATTTGTACATTCAGTTGGGAAACTTATGGTCTGGGGTCTGGTGGTTGCCAAGTTTGTCTTATAATTATGTTGCAGTTGAACCACTAATGAACAGTATTAGAGCTCTTAAAAAATGTAAATAAAATATTGAATTTGATATTTTATCGAATCCTCACATATAAATAAGATTCTAGGAAATCGAGACAAACATGTCTGTACTTTCTACATGTTTACATGAATGCATTGTTACAACATGTCTGCACTATCTACATGTGTACAGGGGTGTAATGTTTATAGTATGTGCTATGGGTAAAGCCCGAACTCAAATAAAGTCAATACTATTCAGATAATGTTGACTTTATTCAAAATATGTAGATAACGTTGAGTGAGAGGTGATTAAATAATGTATTCCAGAGTTTATCCGGATAATATTAACATTATCCACCTGCACTTGGATAGTGGCAATTTCTATGGTTAGGTTAATTAGGTTTGTTTGGTTAAGTTAGGTTAGATTAGGCCAGGCTATATTAGATTAGTTTAAATTAGGCTAGGTTAAGCAAGGTGAGGTTAGGTTAGTGGAAAATAAAGCATAAAATGAGGCGTTTCGAACGTTGGGGCACTGCTTCAATCCAATTTATTGTCAAATTTCAAAATATTGTTTCAAAATAAAATCCGCATTGAAATTGGCTTGGTTTTTAAAATATCATTCAACGTTATCTTAATCTTGGTGTCGATATCATCAGGATAAGGTTGTAAATGAGAAAAATTACTTTCTATTTATGACTTTGTCCACTGCACTTGGATAATGCTGGAATCTCCCAGCTACTCTCGACATTATACAGATTTCGCACACTACCCGTAACATATGCACTATCAACATGTTTGCATTGGTGCATTATTACATGTCTGTACTATCTATATGGTTATACTTGTACAGTGTTACAATATGTCTGCACTATCCACATGATAAGAGTGATGGGAAGGAGAGAACAGTAGGATTGAGGTATGATTTGTGTGGAGGAAGGGTGGAAAACAATGTTTTAATAATATGTTGAAATTGAGAATAGTGAAACCATTTTAACCACCTTTTTTTTAAATACAACAAATTTGAAAGAAAATTATTTTAGAAATAATGAGCCATTGAAGTGATCCCAAGTTGTGTAATCTAGTATCTAATGTCCCAACAAGACAAGATCTTACTAAAGTAACTAGCTCACAAGATGGCCATTCTGCTCCACCAATCAAACAACTTGTCACTCACCATCATTGCACCACTTCCCCTTATTGACCGGGTCCTGGCGGAAAGAAAACTTCTGGAGGTCTGCATAGGTCTCGGCCAGGAGACCGATGACGAACAGTCCTGTGCCAGCCGAGTCAAGGGTAGTCATGGTGCGGGGGGCCCCGGGAACCCCGGGGGTCAATGAGATGGCATTGTGAGGTGAATTGATGAAGATCACCGGTAGACTCACCACAAACACCCAGATGGCCTGTAAGCACACGAGCCGGAAATTATGTGTCTTTGTCCAGTGTAAGCAGTGTAAAATGTGAATTGTGTTCCTCTCTGCCCAGTGTCAGCAGTGTACAATGTGAACTGTGTTCCTCTTTGTCCACCGACAGCAGTGTACACATATAAAATAACAATAGTATAGTAAAATGTTCTCAATGTTGAGTAAAAAAATTATTGTGTGTTTTATAAAAGGCCCTTTCTACACAAATTACACTGAATTTTATTACTAGTAATTGGCAATAAAACTATATTTACTAAATATGTATTGTGAAAATTTTAAACAAATACTTGGAAGGTCCAGAAAACTGCAAATCTGATGACGTTACTCCTCTTGTCATCAAATCTGGCATCCCGCCCAATTTTCAGAATACGGTAGAGTAGGTAGCCGGACAGACGGAAACCCCACATACAAACGAAGATGGTCACCATCAACTGTCGACTATCGTAAGTCTGGAATACACCAACACACAACATTCACTCTTTTTACATTGACAGTCGACTATCGTAAGTCTGGAATACACCAACACACAACATTCACTCTTTTACATCGACAGTCGACTATCTGATGTGAGAGGTCCTTCAAACACTCAAATCTCTCAAATCCTTAAGAAAATTCAAGAATGTTATATTTTTTGAGCTATTTTACTGTCCATATTTATTATAAACAGCTCAGATAATTAATTCCCAACTTGACTGAATGTGTTAAAACAACATATTTTCAAATTTAAACAACAACTTAGTAGCCAATAAAGTAAAATACATTTCTTATGTTAACCATGATTTATGAGATTCAGATTAGAGATTTTGATATCCAGGATTCGTAAGTACAATGAAGTATTCAAATTTGTATTCATAAAATAGTGAATTCAACCCATTATTATGAGAAATGTGTAACAATAAAACCTAATTGCGGTTACCTGGGCCAGGAAGAAGGTGAGCAGGGCTAGGATGATGAAGTTGGTACCTCCGGCAAAGTCTGTCAGTTTATCAAACTGAAATGTTGCAGCGATGCCAAAGAAGACGATTTGCATCACCACAGTAACGATAGCACTGATGGCTAGATGATCTCTATCTAGGATCTGAATCACCATCCTGGCTTGCTGCTGTCTGTAACATACACACGAAAATGTCGGTACATTTCCTTGTATGAGACGTTGTGATGGGAGACGTGATGAGATGATGTGATATTTATTATGAAGGTGTAGAGCCGATGTGAGACTTAACCTAACTTAAGCCTAACTAACCAAACCCTAATAACCAATGGGATCATTCCCTTAAGGGAAAAAATACCCAAAGTAACAGCCGGGAATCAAACGCAGGACCCTAAGCTCGAAGCCAGGTTCACTGACCACTACACCATGGGGTCGGTTGATCAGAGGTTGAGATTTCTTATCAGGGCACATCGCCACTGTAGCTGTTAACACTATTTCCTAAAATACACTTTACAATATACCAAACTGTGGTGAAATGATGCCAAGGTGCGCACACATCACTCATCACTCCTATCTCCGAACATCGCTCATCACTCCTATCTCCGAACATCGCTCATCACTCCTATCTCCAAAAATCGCTCATCACTCCTATCTCCACACATCACTTCTATCTCCACACATCGCTCCTATCTCCACATATCGGTCATCACTCCTATCTCCACATATCGCTCATCACTCCTATCTCCGAACATCGCTCATCACTCCTATCTCCAAAAATCGCTCATCACTCCTATCTCCAAAAATCGCTCATCACTCCTATCTCCACACATCACTTCTATCTCCACACATCACTCCTATCTCCACATATCGGTCATCACTCCTATCTCCACATATCGCTCATCGCTCATCACTCCTATCTCCGAACATCGCTCATCACTCCTATCTCCACACATCACTCCTATCGCCACACATCACACGAGCTGTAGAAACAAACCCATGTAAAGAAACTGGAGCGTGCATACCGAGCACTTCACTCCGACCAGACACAAGAAACAGACAGGTTTGTTTTTGTGAAGTGTTGTACGATGTGCGAGCACCCTTACCGATACTTTTGTTGAAAATGGAATTAAAATCTTCAAAGTTAAAATATTTTCAAATTGAATGTATTGTAATAAATAACATGAGATTGTTAGTTTAAATGAAGTATACTTTTTATATTCTAAACAACGCCACACTCCTTGCTCTCAGAAACAGGTTTTTCTGCTTGGCTACAGATGCACTGTCTCTGTATTTATATAAGTCCCTGTCCTAGGGCCATGTTACCTAACAGTGTTAGCAGATTAGATGAGTGGGATAATTCTGGTTGATAAAGATAAAGTTGCTTACATAACCTGAATGTTTTACAAACTTCCTAGAAACCAGCAGAGATGTGTCCTACCCTTGCTACGGAGTCCTGCAGTAATATTGGTTTGATCAACTCCCCTTAAAGAAAATGTTGGTGTAGTTTCTCTTAATTTCCTCAATACTTTAGGTCGTTAGTAACTTTTTGTCTCCATCATCAGTGGTTGAATAGTCTAAGGTGTCACTCACACAAACGATTGGGCTGTATATGACGGTGAGATCAGGAGTCAAATCTCGGTCAGGTATTTTAAGAGTAGTATTTCTATTTCCAGAACGGTTTAGCACACTCTCTCTAGTCGAAAATTCAGGTACATTTCCTCTAAATTAGAGCTGTGGAGTTGGTACGCCCACAATTCTAGCCCCAACTACTCTAATTTTCTACTGTGCAACTCCGACTGCTTTAAAATGAATTAGATATTAATAAGTAATAACAACTAGACTACAGAAATATGCTCCAATGGAGACGACTTCATGAAAAGCTGCTTCGACATTATGAATTTAGATATAAATAAATTTGTCAATCCAAATTACAAATTTCGGCCTTATAAAACTATAAAACTTATTATTATTATTATATTATTATTATTATTATTATTATTATTATTATTATTATTAGCACCACGTCTTATTAACCATTCGGGTTATACACACTTACGCTAATGTCTAATGGTGGGGTGATTGTGAGATGAAATGAAGGACCTACAGTTTAACGTGGAATCCGAACCACGGTGGAGGCCTGTCATTCCCCACATTCACAAGATGCCTTGTAGGAAGTGAAGGAAGGGTTTGGTAATCAGATAAATCTGTGCCGGGACCTGGGATTGAACCCCGGCCGCCAGCACAGAAGTCTGACACCTTACCCCTAGACCACCAGGTCACCCTATAAAACTTATTAAAAAATGACATAATATTGCAAGTTTTAATTTTGAGGTCCGAGTCGATCGATACATTTTTAACAATTCAGACTCCAGAGCTATGTTTACATAAGGTAGGGTGAGGAGATGATATGTCTACCTGATGTTACATGGTGGGAGGTTATATGTCTACTTGATGTTACATGCGGGAGGCTATATGTCTACTTGATGTTACATGGGGGAGGCTATATGTCTACTTGATGTTACATGCGGGAGGCTATATGTCTACTTGATGTTACATGGGGGAGGCTATATGTCTACTTGATGTTACATGGGGGAGGCTATATGTCTACTTGAAGTTACATGGGAGAGGCCATTTGTTTACTTGATGTTACACAGGAGAGGCTATATGTCTACTTGTTGTTACACAGGAGAGGCTATATGTAAATTTGATGTTACACAGGAGAGGCTATATGTCTACTTGATGTTACACAGGAGAGGCTATATGTAAACTTGATGTTACACAGGAGAGGCTATATGTCTACTTGATGTTACATGTGAGAGGCTATATGTCTACTTTATGTTACACAGGAGAGGCTATATGTCTACTTGATGTTACATAGGGGAGGCTATATGTCTACTTGTTGTTACAGAGGGAAGGCTATATGTCTACTTTATGTTACACAGGAGAGGCTATATGTCTGCTTGATGTTACAAAGGAGAGGCTATATGTTTACTTGAAGTTACATAGGGAAGGCTATATGTCTACTTGATGTTAGATGGGGGAGGCTATATGTCTACTTGATGTTACACAGGAGAGGCTATATGTCTACTTGATGTTACATAGGGGAGGCTATATGTCTACTTGTTGTTACAGAGGGGAGGCTATATGTCTACTTTATGTTACACAGGAGAGGCTATATGTCTGCTTGATGTTACAAAGGAGAGGCTATATGTTTACTTGAAGTTACATAGGGAAGGCTATATGTCTACTTGATGTTAGATGGGGGAGGCTATATGTCTACTTGATGTTACACAGGAGAGGCTATATGTCTACTTGATGTTACATAGGGGAGGCTATGTCTGCTTGATGTTACAAAGGAGAGGCTATATGTTTACTTGAAGTTACATAGGGAAGGCTATATGTCTACTTGAAGTCACATGGGGGAGGCTATCTGTCTACTTGATGTTACACAGGAGAGGCTATATGTCTACTTGATGTTACATGGGAAAGGCTATGTCTACTTGCTGTTACACGGGGGAGGCTGTCTACTTGATGTTACACGGGGAAGGCTATGTCTACTTGATGTTACATGGGGAAGGTTATATTTCTACTTGATGTTACATGAGGAAGGCTATATGTCTACTTGATGTTACATGGAAGAGGCTATATGTTTATTTGATGTTAGATGAGGGAGGCTATATGACTACTTGATGTTACATGAGGAAGGCTATATGTCTACTTGATGTTACACGAGCGAGGCTATATGTCTACTTGATGTTACATGGGAGAGGCTATATGTCTACTTGATGTTATATGAGGAAGGCTATATGTCTACTTGATGTTACGTGAGGAAGGCAATATGTCTACTTGATGTTACGTGAGGAAGGCTATATGTCTATTTGATGTTACATGAGGGAGACTATATGACTACTTGATGTTACATGAGGAAGGCTGTATGTCTACTTGATGTTACACGAGCGAGGCTATATGTCTACTTGATGTTACACGAGCGAGGCTATATGTCTACTTGATGTTACATGAGGAAGGCTATATGTCTACTTGATGTTACATGGGGGAGGCTGTATGTCTACTTGATGTTAAACGGGGGAGGCTATATGTCTATTTGATGTTAAACGGGGGAGGCTATATGTCTACTTGATGTTACATGAGGAAGGCTATATGTCTACTTGATGTTACATGGGGAAGGCTATATGTCTTCTTGATGTTACACGGGGGAGGCTATATGTATACTTGATGTTATATGGAAGAGGCTATGTGTCTACTTGAAGTTACATTAGGAAGGCTATATGTTTATTTGATGTTAGATGAGGGAGGCTATATGACTACTTGATGTTACATGAGGAAGGCTATATGTCTACTTGATGTTACACGAGCGAGGCTATATGTCTACTTGATGTTACATGGGAGAGGCTATATGTCTACTTGATGTTACATGAGGAAGGCTATATGTCTACTTGATGTTACGTGAGGAAGGCTATATGTCTATTTGATGTTACATGAGGGAGACTATATGACTACTTGATGTTACATGAGGAAGGCTGTATGTCTACTTGATGTTACACGAGCGAGGCTATATGTCTACTTGATGTTACATGGGAGAGGCTATATGTCTACTTGATGTTACATGAGGAAGGCTATATGTCTACTTGATGTTACGTGAGGAAGGCAATATGTCTACTTGATGTTACGTGAGGAAGGCTATATGTCTATTTGATGTTACACGAGCGAGGCTATATGTCTACTTGATGTTACATGGGAGAGGCTATATGTCTACTTGATGTTACATGAGGAAGGCTATATGTCTACTTGATGTTACGTGAGGAAGGCAATATGTCTACTTGATGTTACGTGAGGAAGGCTATATGTCTATTTGATGTTACACGAGCGAGGCTATATGTCTACTTGATGTTACATGGGAGAGGCTATATGTCTACTTGATGTTACATGAGGAAGGCTATATGTCTACTTGATGTTACGTGAGGAAGGCTATATGTCTATTTGATGTTACATGAGGGAGACTATATGACTACTTGATGTTACATGAGGAAGGCTGTATGTCTACTTGATGTTACACGAGCGAGGCTATATGTCTACTTGATGTTACACGAGCGAGGCTATATGTCTATTTGATGTTACATGAGGGAGGCTATATGTCTACTTGATGTTACATGGAAGAGGCTATATGTCTACTTGATGTTATATGGAAGAGGCTATGTGTCTACTTGAAGTTACATGGGGAAGGCTATATGTCTACTTGATGTTACATGGAAGAGGCTATATGTCTACTTGATGTTATATGGAAGAGGCTATGTGTCTACTTGAAGTTACATGGGGAAGGCTATATGTCTACTTGATGTTACATGAGGAAGGCTAAATGTCTACTTGAAGTTACATGGGAGAGGCTATATGTCTACTTGATGTTACATGAGGAAGGCTATATGTCTACTTGATGTTACGTGAGGAAGGCTATATGTCTATTTGATGTTACATGAGGGAGGCTATATGTCTACTTGATGTTACATGGAAGAGGCTATATGTCTACTTGATGTTATATGGAAGAGGCTATGTGTCTACTTGAAGTTACATGGGGAAGGCTATATGTCTATTTGATGTTACATGAGGGAGGCTATATGTCTACTTGATGTTACATGAGGAAGGCTGTATGTCTACTTGATGTTACATGAGGAAGGCTATATGTCTACTTGATGTTACATGGGGAAGGCTATATGTCTACTTGATGTTACATGGAAGAGGCTATGTGTCTACTTGATGTTATATGGAAGAGGCTATGTGTCTACTTGATGTTACATGGGGAAGGCTATATGTCTACTTGATGTTACATGGAAGAGGTTATGTGTCTACTTGATGTTACATGGAAGAGGCTATGTGTCTACTTGAAGTTACATGGGGAAGGCTATATTTCTACTTGATGTTACATGGGGAAGGCTATATTTCTACTTGATGTTACATGAGGAAGGCTATATGTCTACTTGATGTTACATGGGGAAGGCTATATGTCTACTTGATGTTACATGAGGAAGGCTATATGTCTACTTGATGTTACATGGGGAAGGCTATATGTCTTCTTGATGTTACACGGGGGAGGCTATATGTATACTTGATGTTACATGAGGAGGCTATATGTCTACTTGATGTTACATGAGGAAGGCTATATGTTTATTTGATGTTAGATGAGGGAGGCTATATGACTACTTGATGTTACATGAGGAAGGCTATATGTCTACTTGATGTTACACGAGCGAGTTATAGTAACTTTTGTAACTTTCAGAGCCATAATCCTACTTACCTTCTTCAAGACGGGATGGGGGGAGGGGAGGGGCAGTGCCTCGAGGCTCTCCGTAACGGCCATTTGTGGATACAATTCCGATTTTTCACAAAAGCAGTTTATTACAAAACTATCGGAATGGATACCATTCCGAGTGGATACAATTCAAGTTTTTGTGGATATAATTCCAGTGGATACAATTCCGATTTTTCACAAAGGCAGTTTTTTACAAAACTATCGGAATGGATACCATTCCGAGTGGATAAAATTCCAGTTTTTGTGGATATAATTCCAGTGGATACAATTCCGATTTTTCACAAAAGCAGTTTTTTACAAAACTATCGGAATGGATACCATTCCGAATGGATACAATTCCACCCCCCCCCCCTTCCGTAATTTGCGCTTGAGGGGGCAAGAGGGGGGCACTGAAGACCCTGAAAGTTAATTTATACCGCTATTTTTGGGGGAAGTCTATCTCTTTACTGAACTGAGTATGTATGTCTGTCTCTATTTGACATGTGACATTAAAAAAAGACAGATTAATTATGTGTGTCTTTGTGTGATCATGAATCCTCGATCGTGGGTGTACAGTCTGTATGTCCCTAATTTGACCCTAAAGAATATTTGAAAGAATTGACAATATTCTCCTCTTAATTATATATTTTTTTTTTATTTGAATTTTATATTTTATCACTTGGCGCTTAAAACAAGTATTCTTCTAAATTATTCAGATATGATAGTTAGCAGATTCTAACTAGGAAATTACTAGTTATTTCTTGTTTTTTAAGTTCACGCACTGAAGTTAGGAGGCATAAGCTACTGTAACTAACTTCAGTGTGTGACGTAAAGTTGAGTCAAATTAAAAATCCCGTAATATTATAAATGACTTCCAAACGAGGGGCATTTATAATCAAAAATATTACGTAAGGTGGTAATTGGCGGCCCAACGTGGACCAGCTATAAGAACATAACAATTGGCGTCCAAACCCGGAGCCACCTAATAGTGGCGTAACAATTGGCGTCCAAACGAGGGGCCGGTTATGAGATCGTTAACAAGCCAGTCAGAAATAAGGTAAAATGATTACTTTCAAGGCAATTTGTTGATAAAGGAGTTCAAAAAGTTAAAACTTACTTGGATGAATTGTCTCAAGATGAAATATTGTGTGACCCAGATCACCGTTTCCGTACGACTGTATTTTATCCAATGCTAAGAAGATACTCTCTCTTATCACAGCTTGAGAGGAGTTTCCAAGGCATGGAGACTATTGTAGAGACATACCAAGTCTGACAACCACAATTTTTGTCAAAGTCCGTAGAAACAGAAATTCGTAAGAATATAAAAGACTTTTGCGAAAAATTTTCTGAAGATATATCTCCATTATTTCCGCTTGAACATCGTTTGAAGAGAAGATTGAAAAAATGAATAGTTTTAAGCCATTGGCTGATTTGTTAATGATCGACAATGATTCACCATCTTCAAGTTATCTCGATGTATGCACGGCATGTATCATATATTTAACAGTTCCAGTTATTGTAGCACGATCATTCTCGAAATTGAAGGTGATATCATGATCTAGATCGTCAGTTTTACGATAGAAATAATAAAACCAACGATCTACTAATTAACGATCTAGATAATACAATCCGGATCGTAGATTTAACGATATATTTTTCTCAGTGTAGGAAACTAATATTTAAGGCAATGCCGAGTGCTACCCCTCTATGAAATAATTTCTTATCGGGTTCAAACCTCGGTCTCGGCACAGATGCATCTGATTTGCCAGACCCTTCCTTCACCTCTGACAAGACGTGGGGAATGCCAGGCCTCCACCGTGGTTCGGATCCCACGTTAAACTGTAGGTCCTCTATTTCATCTCACAATCACCCTACCATTACACATTAGCCTAAGTGTGTATAACCCGAACGGGTAGTAAGACGCGGTGCTAATACTAATAATAATAATAATCTTATAGGGGGGGGGGGGGCCACACACTTCCATGATTTGCCCGGGGCCCCTGAGGACTAAGTTGCGACCCTGGGTGGGGTATGGTGAAGAGCAGTATGCGACACAAGCACTCCTTTATATAATTAGAGGGATAGTACTACTGGGAAACATTGCTTGCCGATAAATTGCTTTTGTTTCGGGAACAGTTGGCCGACATTTTGTTCGTGTTTCCAAGCGAGGGAAACATGTTTCAAATGGATGACAAGAAAGAAACTATGTTTGCTAGCCTGGACGTGTTAGGGTTCGGCCAGACTGACAAGCGAGCGAGCGAGCGCGTAATTATCAGACCCTAGTTCATTAGAGAAGATGTCTCTGTCAAATACACTTGGTACATCTCTGCTCCTCCAAAGTTCTTACAGAAAATATCGTGTGTAACTGAAGGTGATTTTTAAAACTTATTTATTGTTGTGGTTTTTTCATACTCTCTCCAAACTAATAGTGATTCTTATTTGTAAAGGCCTACTTTGATTATAATATTGAAGTATTTTAACATATCGGGTTTACATATATACATTATATAATTTATGGTCTTACCAATTAAATTAGGCCATTAATAGCAAGTGTGTTAAACCTATCACTAATAGAAAAAAGTCAAATATCATGTCAAAATAAGAAGCTTCCCTATCACTCAATGAACCAACATACAATAATATTGCCTAGCGCCTGTAAACTAGACTGTACCGGGTCGAGCGCGCGCTCCAGTGTGGCCACCCCCAATTACAACCAATGTGTTCTATTTTATATTTTAGTCGCTCGCGCGCTCAGTCTGGCCGTACCCTTAGCCATCATTTCCTGCGACAAGCAACTTGAGTTAGTCTGACTACTGTTCACTTCACTTCCTGATATCTCCATTCATTGTATCATGTAGAAAGCCTAAAAAACTCTGGAACTGATTGAAACTTTCCATACAAATATACTGTTGTGGGATGTGAGGAGTAGAAAAATCACGACAGAAAACTGGATCTTTTGAGTAAAATTAGTGTAAAGTTCTCAGTGTAAATGAACTTGAAATCAATTATATAGGCACTTCGTGTGCACTTTTATAGAGAGCACAAGTATTATTTAAAATCCTCGGCAGACATCTTGAACTCGCTTGAACTATGTACGGGAAACAATAACGTTTCCTCGTTAGAGTCTGGATACTAAACAATGTTTATCTAATGTTTTCCAACAATCTGTTTCCTCTGTTTGCCAACATTAGGAGAAACAGTGTTTCCAATGCGCACCAGACTTAAAGGGCCTGGTTAAATAATACTCCAGGCGCCTCCCTAAATCATTTAATATGTTTGTCTAGTGCTACCAATGGTTGTGTTAGTGTGGAGTGGATTGCGCTCTAAAGTACACAGTAACACAACAATTCTTCCCTCGTTCGATGCTTAGACAATGCACGTCTTGTGGAGATTTAGCTCCTCCTCAGCAAAATGATCGGTAAGTCAAAATAAAAAGGGTAATTCTATTAATCTCGGAACAAAGGGTTCCATTCATAGCACCTTTCGCTAAGTGGGGGATTAGCGTCCTTGGCAGTGGCGTGACGTGGAGTTTTGCCAGGGTTAAATCAGGGTATATGTAGAGCAGAGACTATATCAACAAAGAAGAGCTCAACTCACCTCGGCAACAGAAGTGTCACACGTCACTGGACCACACTTGGTGTCCTAACAAGACACTCACACGTCACAGGACCATACTTGGTGTCCTAACAAGACACTCGCACGTGCATGTCAACGAGGTGGGGCAGATTCCCGCACTGGACCAACATCGGTGGCAAGACGCATCGCGACGCTGTAGATCAATACGACGCGCAGCGCTAAGTGCGCCTGTACGGGAGCTTAACTTGGGTGGGGGACGTCGTTCTAGCTACCTCTTACATAAACACAACTTAGATTGGAAAACGTCGTTATAGATGCCTCTTATATAAAAAACAACTTAGATAGGAAAACGTCGTTCTAGCTGCCTCATATATAAACACAACTTAGATTGGAAAACGTCGTTCTAGCTGCCTCTTATATAAACACAACTTAGATTGGAAAACGTCGTTCTAGCTGCCTCTTATATAAACACAACTTAGATTGGAAAACGTCGTTCTAGCTGCCTCTTATATAAACACAACTTAGATTGGAAAACGTCATTCTAGCTGCCTCTTATATAAACACAACTTAGATTGGAAAACGTCGTTCTAGCTGCCCCTTATATAAACACAACTTAGATTGGAAAACGTCGTTCTAGCTTCCCCTTATATAAACACAACTTAGATTGGAAAACGTCGTTCTAGCTGCCTCTTATATAGCTTAGACCAGTGGTTCCCAACCTGGGGGCGATTTGGGTTATCAGGGGGGCAATAAATAAGTGGGGGGCGATGAGTATTCAAAGGGGGGAAAATTAAAATAGTACTGTACAGTAGAAGTTGCCGGGTAGCACGAGTCACTGGCTATTCTCAGCCGGCAAGTTCACTGCACTCACCCCTCTTCACAGTCCCCCACCTGTTGTTGTTCAGCGCGACCGACTGGTGACTCAACCCCCTCCCCCTCCTGCCAACACAACACACTTGCCATTGACCTACATTCGTATTCAGTCTTCACTAGCCTTTGTGTGCCTCACCATCAGTTTTTGTGCGTGTCTTTTCTGTTTTTGTGCGTTTGTTTTGAAGTGTAGAAGTTCATGCACAATGGATTCAAAAAAGAAGAAGTGTCGTCAATACTCAGCTGAGTATTTAAAATTCGGTTTTATCACGTCACCGCAAAATGTGCAGTTTCCACATTGTCTTTTGTGCGATAAAACATTTACTAGTAATGAAGCCATGAAGCCTTCGCGAATGAAAGATCATTTATCAAGAGTACACAGTGATAAAGTGAGTAAAGAACTTAGTTATTTTCAACACCTCAAAGCTAAAGCTGTTAAACGGCCTAATGTGAGTGAATTATTTAAAAAACGAGCAACCGATCTTGACAATGGTCTTCTTGCTTCTTACGAGGTGTCTTTATTGATCGCTAAATGTGGTAAACATCACACTATTGGCGAAACTCTTGTTTTACCGACTACCAAAAAAATAGTTGAAATCATGCTAGGCGAGGGCCCTAGTAATAAGATAAGTCAATTGGTTCTTTGAGCAACAATACTGTTTCCAGGCGAATTGACGAAATGGCCACAGACGTTGAATCCAAACTCACCAATTTGTTGAAAAAAAGTAAATTTGCATTGCAGATTGATGAATCAACTGTGATTGATAACAAAGCAATTTTATTAGCTTATGTGAGGTTTATCAATGAACAAAAGGAAATTACCGAGGAAATGCTGTTTGCTAGAACTTTGATCACTGATACGAAGGGGTCGTCGATTTTTAAAGTGGTACAAGATTATTTTGAGGAAAAAGAGATTCCCCTGACAAACGTGAGCGCTTGCGCAACAGACGGTGCTCCTGCCATGTCAGGTCGTCATGCTGGGTTTCTAGCCCACCTTAAGAAAGAAGTGCCAGAGGTCATCACTATTCACTGTGTCATTCATCATCAACACTTAGCTGCGAAAAAATTGAGTGGTGTCCTGCATGAAATCCTAAAACTGGTAATTACTGGTGTCTACAAGATTAAAGATAATTCCCTCAATGACCATTTGTTCCGACAACTTTGCGATTAAAATGATGAGGAATTCGAACGCTTGCTTCTACATACGGCCGTGAGGTGGCTTTCCAAAGGAAACTGTTTGCGCCGTTTCTTCGAATTATTTGACACGGTTACTGAGTTTCTCGACACGTCTGATCCTGTTTTAAGTGAGAATTTGAAGCAACGCAAATTGGAACTTGCGTACCTTAAAGATATTTTTGAAAAAATAAACGAAGTCAATATAAGGCTTCAAGGAAACAAGATGAACCTTATCCAGGCCAAAGGAATTATTTCATCATTCATCGCCAAGTTTGATATTCACAAGGTAAATATTGGCCGTAAAGAGCTGATTCAGTTTCCGACCCTTAAAAAGTGTTCAGTGTCAGCTAACGGGACTCTTGAACTCCCAGAAGACAAAATCCTAATTTTTACTGATCACCTTGACCAGTTAAAAACTGATATGGAATTAAGATTTGAAGATTTGACCAAGTTACATATTCCTGATTGGATTATAGATCCATTCTCGTTTGAAGCTGTGGATAAGCTTGATAACTCTTTGCAGACAGAGTTTCTAGATCTGAAGTATGACTGTGAGGCGAAAATCATTTTCAAGCAGAGCGGTTACGAGTTAGGCTGGGTGAAGATTATGGACACTTATCCACAACTGTGGGGGAAAACTGAACCACTTCTCATCTCGTTCCCGTCAACATATTTAGTTGAAAAATGATTTAGTTCTGTTATCCAGCTCCTCACAAAACAAAGAAATAAGATGGACATTTGCCTCAAAGGAGACTTGCGCCTGAACTTGACGAACATAAAGCCGGATATTCAAGCTTTAACTGAAATCCACCAAGCACAAGGCAGCCATTGAAAAGGTAAAATAAAACAATAACAAATTTTCAAACTTTCATTTATTTTTTCAAATTTTAACTGTCAACTTTCTTAATTTTTCCAGATTCCAATTTAAAAATGAAACCATGTACTCCTGTTTTTTAAATGTACATCAATGATCTTAGTTAATTATTTCACTTATTTGTTATATAAAAAAAAATCTGTAAAAAATGTACATTTTTTTTTTCTATTTTATTCAAGAGTGACCGAATAAAACTGCTTTGGTTGTTTTTATATACGGTAGTAAAATTGTTTATAATAATAAAACTGCTTTATTATTTACACCTTACTTCAAATTAAAATTAGGCATACAATGAAAATGAAAAGGGGGCGATAGGTGTTAGTCAACCTCCAGAAAGGGGAGATGGGCCACAAAAGGTTGGGAACCACTGACTTAGACTTTCATGTACCTTAGTCCATCACTCAAGTCAGTGATTCTCAAAGTGGGGTACACAGAACACATTTTGGGGCTACTCGATGAAGCGGTGGAATTATTGTAGAAGTAGTATCCAGATTGTACAGTTCGCAACACTGCTAGTAACTGAGTGGAGAATCGCAAGATAACACCAGCCATTGATATACTCTGCAAATGTAAACATGCATACCTATGTCATTGAGTTACCCACAGTATGATAATGATAATGTTGTTAGATTTGTTCAAGCAATCATGTCATTTTGTATGTTTATTAATATATGTAGTTGTGTAAAGTACACTGTAAATACACACAAATAAATATATTCTATCCACATTATACTAAAATATTTGATATCTGTACATGGGGTAAACCAGTTATATAAATATTCCCAGAGGGTATGAGAAGCATACAAGTTTGAGAACCAGCGACTTAAATTATTGCTTCATTTCATAAACTTAATAAATCCCATCAGTAGCTTTCCACGCCAATTATAAGAACCAAATGTTTATTTTATCCAGGAAACCTGTAGAAACTGTTCCGTTTTTATGGAGTTACTGCTTTACGTCTTGTCATACAAATGAGTGTACAGTGGAGAGTAAAGGTTAACGGCTAAAGGTGTAATAGAGCAGAGGTGATAATGACGTCACAGCAGGTAACTTCTGGATACATCTGACATTATCTATGGAGAAGTGTATAGTCAGGACTAGATTGTACTAGAGCAGAGGTGATAATGACGTCACAGCAGGTAACTTCTGGATACATCTGACATTATCTATAGAGAAGTGTATAGTCAGGACTAGGTTGTACTAGAGCAGAGGTGATAGTGATGTCACAGCAGGTAACTTCTGGATACATCTGACATTATCTATAGAAAAGTGTATAGTCAGGACTAGATTGTAATAGAGCAGAGGTGATGATGACGTCACAGAAGGTAACTTCTGGATACATCTGACATTATCTATATAAAAGTGTATAGTCAGGACTAGATTGTACTAGAGCAGAGGTGATAATGACGTCACAGCAGGTAACTTCTGGATACATCTGACATTATCTATAGAGAAGTGTATAGTCAGGACTAGATTGTACTAGAGCAGAGGTGATAATGACGTCACAGCAGGTAACTTCTAGATACATCTGACATTATCTATAGAGAAGTGTATAGTCAGGACTAGGTTGTACTAGAGCAGAGGTGATAATGAAGTCACAGCAGGTAACTTCTGGATACATCTGACATTTATCTATAGAGAAGTGTATAGTCAGGACTAGATTGTACTAGAGCAGAGGTGATAATGAAGTCACAGCAGGTAACTTCTGGATACATCTGACATTTATCTATAGAGAAGTGTATAGTCAGGACTAGATTGTAATAGAGCAGAGGTGATAATGACGTCACAGCAGGTAACTTCTGGATACATCTGACATTATCTATAGAGAAGTGTATAGTCAGGACTAGGTTGTAATAGAGCAGAGGTGATAATGATGTCACAGCAGGTAACTATAAAATAACCATCTCAAACTTTCATTTTTATTCCCCTCTGATATCACATAACATTTGTACAAACTTGTCTTATGCCCTTGATAGGAAATCATTACAAGACAAAAGTTCACAAATGTCCATGTCCATTGTACTGTATTTCTTGATTATTGCTTATTGAATTTTTATACAAGTTAGAGCTTAAATACAGTTTAAAACATTTTAATCCAATAACTCTACTTTTAAATAGCCTAATTTTATAACATAGTTTGGGATTAAAAAATGTATATAATCTAAATTATATTTCATATAAATAATAGTGATGTCATTTTTGAAACTCTATGGGCTATAAATTTGTTCGTCAAACACAATTATATGAAATCCTGGTCTATCCATAACACCCTTTCTAATAAAACAAGTGTATTAGCCACAGGGTCCGGTTTGGCTCAAACTGTGACTGTTAACTTGGGTTCAACACAATTCACATGAACACCATTAACACTCCAACACTACACAAGGGGTTTAGAGCGAGTTGCAACACCAACACCAAGTGCACTCCAACACTACACAGGGTTCAACACCATGTGAAACAACACCATGTAAACACTCCAACACTACACAAGGGGTTTAGAGCGAGTTGCAACACCAACACCATGTGAACACTCCAACACTACACAACGGGTTTAGAGCGAGTTGCAACACCAACACCATGTGAACACTCCAACACTACACAACGGGTTTAGAGCGAGTTGCAACACCAACACCATGTGAACACTCCAACACTACACAACGGGTTTAGAGCGAGTTGCAACACCAACACCAAGTGAACACTCCAACATTTTCCGTACTTTCTCCTGCCCCTCTTTCTGGTAAATGGCTTCATGAAAGGTTCCAATCAATACATGACAATATTGTCCATAAAGAATTATAAAGTTTAGAAATGTTGGATGTATATTCTAAGGTTGTATAGTTAATTTTATTAGCACTAAATTACATATCCACTTTGGTGGCTCTATGGTATAACGTACCACACTCACAATAGGCTAGACTGCCGATAACGGTTGGATGTGCTGAGGTTTGAATCTTGGTTGGATGTGCTGAGGTTTTTTTACAAAATAGTTTTCTCCTCTCCTTCCACACAAATTTGGGTACACTTCCTATAAATAAAAGCTTCCCAATCCCTAAACTCATTAGTGTAATTAGTACATAAGCGTACAGCCCGAACAAATAGTAAAACTCGGCGCCAAAATAATATAGTTATTGCATGGAATCGTTCAGCTTGGCAGCGCTTATGTCGAATATAAATAATACACAGGAGTGTATCCAGGGTTCGATAATATCATGATATTTACACAAATATCAAAATATTGCATATATGATAGATATTATAAAAAATGTTAAACCAATACATTTATAAACACACCCGTCACACAACCACACTATGTAAATGTTTGTGTGGATAAATTGTATATTAAGAGATAGTCATGTACATTTACACATCGATAATAATTTATATTTACAATTTTATTATTTTGTGTGAACAAAAGTGATTTAATTATTTTAGTTATGACAACTAAATTAGGGTTTTTTTAGGCTACAATAATTCTGTTTTCTATATTTTATTAACACATTTACATAGATAAGTAAAAGTTGTGAACAAAACCGTGAACAGTCAAAAAAGTAGTTGAATCAATGCTGGTGAATGTGTTGAACTTAAACAAATTATATTAAGATTAAGGTTAGATCCAAAATACAAACAAGAAGAATTTTCATCCATCACTCAGTGTCTGTCTGTCTCAGGTGTCTTATAATCTTCATCTTGGTTTAAAAAGTGACTCTGTTAACTAATATAACATTTTGGCTTTCAACTTCCCCTTCCTCTGACTAAACCCATTCTAAGTTTGTTTTTTTACTGCATGAATCTTTGTTCAAGTATTTGAACAAAAATGTTAACTTACTTGCCTTTACATTTCCCAAATGATTTCCTTATTTAGGTGGACTGGATCAAAACTTGAAAAAATATGCTCAAGGCTAGCTGTTGCTGCAACAGCTGTCAACAACTGTTCACACAAATCCAACTAGCTCTTTTTTAATTTTCCCCAAGCAATCCATGCAGCAGACTCTGTAATATTAACCGATTTCCACTAAGTCAATGGAAGGGTTGTACGGAACTGCTTATCAAACAAATACTGGCTGTTGATAGAGCAATAACAATTGAGATAAATTATTACTTATAGAATGCAGATGCTGAAAGACTAGTCCTTTTTGTTTTTCGGTCAGATTTCGTCCACGGAATCTATGATCACACAAGTTCGCCAAGTAGTATACAGGACCTAATGCCATACTCTTACGTTTTACAACATATAGCTGTACATTGTGTGGTTGATCTATTAGGCCATTTTCTAACTTATGCCGCACTTCAATAGCAACAGAAATTTTGGCACGATCCTGTTGCACTTGTCTAATGCCAAAGATAAAGTAGTCATCCGATTCATAAAATCCATGGTATTTACTGTGATATGAACATAATTTATCATTTTAAAAATGTCTTTGTCAATATCATCCTTGTGATCTTGGCATACCTTAACTAAAATTCCTCTGTTGTCAAGGAATGACTTAATGGAATCACTCACTAAATTCCATCTAACTTCCAAAGACATCACAAGTTTTTTTTACCTTTGGCTGCTTTGTAGCCTACCAAGCAGCTGGTAGATGTTTTTCAAAAGTATTTTATTACCTTAGTAATATCGTCTTAAACTATCGGAATTTAAAAATCTTATTCCAAAAGATTTTTAAAATGAGCGGAGCAACTATAGTGAATTATGTGAACATAATCCGTTGTATATAGGTGTCTGCACATTTTGGTAAACTTACCAGTGTTGTCTATCACAAACTTTTCACTTTTACCCTAAATGAACTTTCACCATATTTAATGGATTTATCTGCAATCTCTGTGAAATACTGTGCTGTGTGTGAATGGGCTGAAGTAGCAAAAGTTTCAACTATAAGAGATTCTCCATACTGAGTCATCACTGACCAACATACAAAAGGCTCACTATGGATATTTGACCATCCATCTAATAACAATGATACAGTCTGTCCTTGAAGTTTTTCCTTGCATTCGACCAAAACAGAGTCACACATTGTTTCAAGAGAATTTTATTTTCAAGCAGGTATGTGGCTAATCTGGTCTCTTGAGTTTACACTTTTTCACAAATTCTTCACAAGACGCATAATTAAATGGAGTGTTTGTAGAATAGAAATATCTGCCAATTTTTTGGCTGATTTGATCAGCATAATATGTCTTAGACTTAAAACTACATATAAATCCTTGGAAACTTTCATCCCCGATTTAATTGTACATTTGTTCTTTACTTTACTTTAAAACACAATTTTTTCTTTACACTTTCTCTAACAAAGAGATATACAAATTTCAACCAAATACTAAACACAGCTTTGAAAATATAGTTCTAAATATAAAAATAAGCAAAAGCTTCATACCCAATTCATTTGGCCGTTTAGTTGTAACAGTTCCACTTATAGATGGCTTTAATTGGGTATCTTGGCTTTGGGAATTACTTTCACCTCCAATTTCATCCTCAACATGAGAGGAGGAAACTGTACATTTTTTGTCATGCTCTATATAGTAGTGTACCCACAGGGGAGCCTGAGGGGATTCGAGCCCTCTTACCGTAGTTTGGGGATGGCCCAAGATTTATGCAAATTCACAGAGAAAATAAAATGGAGGTAGAGGGGACATCATGACCAGTTAAACATTGTGAGCAGAGAAATATCAAGTTCCACACAACCTTGAGTTGATCATCCCTAGTAGTCTTATTGATGTTCCTGCGGTCTAGGAAGAAGCCTGAGTCGTGAAGATTGCGGCAGGTTCCAAATCTCTCAGTTTCACACGTGGTTCCATTGAGGAGTTGCACAATGGCTAGACATTTATATATTATAAATAATCGGTGGTATTTGTGACAGTAGGCCTATATGACGGCTAAGCCTACTTTAATTTAGGCCTGTTTGTTTATTATTTTGTTAGATTATCACGTTTATAATAGTAAAAATATTAATGATCAAGTTAACAAATGCCAATTTTATAAAAAAAACTTTAAAAAAAGCTTCTAGGTGTATATAATGGTTTAAAAAAAGCTTCTAGGTGTATATAATGGTTTAAAAAAATGCCTCCAGTGGACCCCCCTTGAGCCCTCCTACTTCGCAATCCTGTGTACGATATTGGTTCTATATGTTTCTTAGGTATTCATTGCATTTTCATTTTACACTTTTTGCAAGTATCCCACTTCACAATATTATTGGGCATCTTAATATGATCAAAGTTCTTCCAATTATGCTTAGGCATGTTAAAATTTAAAAACTTAATCAATAGTATTCTATTCAACTCTATGTGACAACATCTTACTTAAGACAACCAGGTGTAAATGAACTGTTACTTAGATGAGCAACTCTGACTTGCTGAACTGCTGTCTATTATCTGTATAGGGGAAGCCCTCTTCCTCTGAACGTCTGAACTTGAATTAATAAAGGGCAATCATCTTGCTGTTTCATGAGTTAATGGAGAATTACCAGGTTGGTTGCAATTCTTTCATTCAGAGGCGAATTCCCAAAGTGAGTTTAAAAATATGGTGGGTTAGATATAAAAATATCTTTAAAAATGTTGTGTTCTTTTGATTCATATATATCATGATAAAGTATATATCAACAGATAAATATTAAGATATATATATACACACACTTGAATCATGAGTGTAACCTGATTGCAGTTACCTGCAACTTAAGAAAAAGTGACAGTGGCAAAGTCAAATAGCTCAATGGATGGTAGATATGATTAGGGATGTAAATAATTAGGATACAAAAAAATTGTTTTCACCCACACTGATGGTTATCAAGTCTAGGATTTACATTGAACTTGGTGAAGAGGCTGAGGTTTGAATCCTTGTTAAGTGTAGGGCCTACTTCCATTGAGAATAGTACGCCAATAGGGCATTATTAAAAAAATTATGTTATATTATGCGAAATAAAATATGTTTTATTATCAATACCCACATAACAACAGAACCAAATTTTGAATGATAGCAAAATAGGGTAGGTAGACTAACTGTAGAGCTTTCAAAACAAAAAATTATATTTTAGTGGAATATAGGACCCATGTCAAGATGCGGAGTGTCATGAAAAATATTTTGTTGACGCTCAAAAGGTTAGCTTTTGTTTGTTTGGGATACTTTATAATAATACAAATGTTAACTATTGCAGATTGAAAAACTTTTGGTGCAATGTTGTGACATTCTTTTAATATAAATGTTTTCTGTGATTAAGGAAAGTTTTTTTTAGTCTACAGTTTTTAGTTATTATATATAAATATGTATCCTAGGTCTGAAGTCCATAAGCTTTGCAAATTCTATTTGCATCTACAATGTTCATATTATTATTCACTTGAATGTGCCAACCAATGAGATAGTAAGAGACTTTGGCTGAAACTCTCTTCGAAAGAATATTGGATATAGAAAGGAGCAACCACTAAATTGTCACCTGATGAAGGAAAAAAACAAACTAAAACAACTTTTTTGAGGAAAGTCGAGGATATACTTGAAATTTAAGTCAAGTACAATAATAATAAATATATTTAGAGCACAATTGTAACCATCAAACTTACAATTAGCAAGGGATCCTTTCGTTGCTATTGGTGTTTTTATTTCGATGCATGCACATGCAATATTTACTTAAGTTAACTGTGATTGGTAGTCCATATAAACTAGTCCTTGTGAAGTTAAAATTGACCAATTTCTATGGAGCAAGGACTTACAGATTGTAGACATCTCAATATGATACTGTGGCAGTACTTTTTTAGAGATCACAGACTATGGAAAACGGACCTATGAATATGGAGTCTGTAGATGGGGCTCAAGGCTCCACCTACAGAGTATAGAAGCTCTGTATCCTTTTAGTCCTTAAGTCCTCAATGGTCCTTAGAAATGGAAATCACGTCTAGACAGTCTTTATCCGTAGTGAAGTGACTATGGCAACCAATGAAAAATTTGAAAACGTCTCATTAAACTCTTCAAAATGAAATTTTCTAGAGCTAGGTACAAGCAGACAATATCCCAGCTGAACAATTATTAACAAAAGTAATTACACAACATATTTTGATAAAAAGTCCAGTAAAGGCAACATTTGGAAGGTGGGTTGAGTATAATCACAAATAATATATTTAAAACATGAGCTAGTTTGTCTAATTACTGTGAAAATGCTACAGAATGATTAGGACTAAGGAATTAAGGGTAATGATTCTGTTGACAGGCAATTTGTTACTGTGGAATCGATCTCTTATGAAGTAAGGATACAAAGTCTGTTGATGGGGCTTTTACTCTTTGACCTTAGATTGAGGCGTTCTTAATGTTAGCCGTTCTTTATGTTAGCGATGAACGTGTAAATTTATTTTTATTTTTATTTTGAATCATAGATTTAGATATATTTTTTCCTAAGCAAGACTCTTATTAAATATCTTAGGAAAGTGAGTTGTCCAAAAATTGAAATTTGCGTGGTAATGATGAATCAGATTTAGTTTGTACCTTATTTTAATGTTTGCTTATCCTACTGTAGTATAATATTCAGTTTGGTTTCATCACTCTCACATAGAGTAAAGCAATTCAACTTAATTTAATAAATATCTTTAAGATTAAGGAAATATTATGATTACACTACTTACTAATTAAGCTTCACAAACCAACATGTCCTTTTATAATTAATTACTTTAAACTACTATATTACGTCTTATAAATACATTCATTCATAATAAAAAGTAAATAGAAATTTAGTTACAACTTTGAAGTTATCTATGGTTGCATAGAATAGGTAAGGTTGCAAGTTGGTTATTTATTTTGTTAGCTTTGAGGGAAAACTAGGTATATTTACAACAAATTACCAAGTAACATCTAGAAATTTCCCGATTTTATAAATTAGTCAACACAAACATCTAAACATATAATTATTTAAAATATTTTTAAGGTATACATCATTTAGTTAATAAAATACAAATTTTATTTTTAAAATTATTTAAGTCATAATGTTTTATATATATATACTTAATATATAAATAAAAGTTTTCTTAAAAAAACCGATTCCGGTTACTCAAAATTAGTGATAGTCTTTTTCTTCCGGTGTAAGATGGTAAGTTTGTTAGCATTTATAATTATATAAATTGCAGTTTCAAACATTTATATTCAACTATATAGTTTACTATATTACAGAATAATTACAATTATGTATTATATATAGCTCCACACATAAATGTTTATACTCATGGAAATGTATTTGTTATACATAAATGTTGATATTTTTTCGCCACCACATGGCAGTCTAAATGTGTAGATACCGATATTTCATGTATATGTTCCACTACCTATAAAGTTCAGCTCTGAAAGAAGACAGGCATCTCTCCAAAAAAATGCTAATGATTTGAACCTTAAAATTAAAAGGTGTATTAAACTTTATTCCTCCCATTCTGGGCCATTTATGTCTTAAAATACATCTACCCTACATTATTCCAAACTTAAAAACACATAGAATCGATTTGAACCAACAAAAACTTTTTGTTCATTAACAAAAAGTTTCACTCACCTAAGCGGCCCTATCTTTCGACCCATGTAAAACTAATTTGGACACCAAACAGAATTCCCATCTTTATGAAGGTGTATCATCTGTCTACAACTACAATTAACTTTACTTCGAAGTAAAGTGATTTTACTTGATGTAGGTGATCATAAGTATCTATGACAATTATATTATGACACCAAACCCAGCTTAACCTAGCCTTTCATTATTATGACACTTTAGGAGCACAGCTTAACTCAACTTTTCACTTATGTATTAATAAGTTAAATTGATGGTTACAGATAAAATAAACTTAAATGCAATAATTAAACATGGGTGATACACATCATACAACGATGTAAAACCTACCAATTTTAGTTCGCACTGCAGCATCACAAGTGTAACACGAAGCATTATGGGATTATGTAATTTGTCCAGTGCACAGTATCACAAGAAAATTACACATCATTATATATTCACATTTCAAAAGTGATTTGGGCAATGTGTTGTCGAGTTTTGTTTGGATATAGTATTTATTAAATGTGTTAAAAATTTATAAATCTTGGTTTCATTTGATTCTACATACTCTTGTGTGTAACAATGCTAATAAAATAACTAAACTTTTACCAAACAATGAAAATTAGCCTACAATGGGATGAATAAAGCATACTACGCCCAAATTAAAACTTGTTCTTTGGGGAAAATTTGTAAGCTTTGATATCATTTTGGATCACCTTTTATTTAATGTTTTGTTAAAAATTGGTGAAATATTATTGACTTTGCTCTCTAAGTCAACTAGTTTTTAAATGCATGTGGGTATCTAGTTTTAATGGGTTTCAGTGCGCCCTTTGTTTCATCACTATGTTGCCACAATACCCTTCATAAATTTAAATTATTTGTTAAATATTTAAAATAAAATAAATTCATAGCGATTAAAATTTTCTAGAAATCAACATTCACTCAAATTTGTAGTAAATCAATAATATTACTATCAGTAATGTGCAAGCGTAAATCACATTGATGAAGGATGAGTACTTGCTAAGTACTGCTGAAGCCTACATAGAGAATGAAAAAGAAAATCCATTAGTATTCTATCATGGTGAGTGTGAGATTGGTAGCAGTAACATTTGACACTGTTACTAGTAGGAATTGAGGAGAGCTCCTTTTCGATCCACCAGTTTCAACAACTAATGACAAACTGTGACTGTTACAAACCGTCCTGTCAGTATCAACACATCTCTGCATGACAGCAATCACATTTTGGAACTTAAACCTAATTATTTTTTATTACATTTGTTATTTTAGCCGTTTTCGCGGTTTGTGGAGACTGGCCGTGTGGCCTACATATCCGATGGTCCCAATAAAGGAAAACTTTGTACGATTGTGGATGTTATTGATCAGACAAGGGTGAGTTTATTTCATAGTTGATTAGCTCTTACTGGTAAATTAACAAAGATTTACATCAATTAATACTAGTCTTATGAGTGATGGCTCTAGTTTTCTTAGCAGGCTTCCTGGAGATCTGTTAAAAACACTCATTAAGCACCTGCCAAGACAGACTGTCTCTGAATAGTGTCTTCTGAAGCTGAGGTTCTTTGAAGGCTTCATGAATCCTTAGTTCAATGTAGAATTAGTTTAATTTTTGTGGGATTTTTTTTGACAATACCTTTTAGGCCAGGTTATTTGTTGTTTTTTTGAAAACTACTAAATTTATACTACCACTACACTTAAAAATTGCAAGGAATCTAATTATACAAAAGTCAAGACTATTTAAAACCTTTGTTATAGTGAAGCATTCATAACCAAATCCACCTAAGAGCTGCAGGAACAAATATATTTTAGAGCCAATTAAATTGACTCGTGGTATAAGATATGATGCAATATAATGATTATAGAGATTCATTTGATTCGCCGTTTCCTTGTGAGTATAATAACAATGTTAAACCCGCATCGGTGGCGTAGTTGGCTAATGCGCTAGACGTGTTGAGCTCGACTGCTGAGGACGGGGAGATCGAGGTTTGCATTCTCGGTCGGGTGAACTGGGGTTGGTTTTTCCTAAATGGTTTGCCACTCTTCCTCCACACAAATGCGGGTTCACTTCCTCTAATTCGACCTTCCAGTTCCCTAATCCATTAGTGTAATTAGTACTTAAAGCGTATAACCCGAACGGGTAGTAAGACGCGATGCTATTATTATTATTATTATTATTATTAACCATGTTAAATTTTTTAAGGACTTGCTATCTTAAGTGAAATACAGCGTATTATAATGATAAATGATACTTAGGCAATATATCCAGATTTCTTTTATCAAGTGTAGGCCTATTGATTCGACCTTTATTATATGACTAACCACTCACATAAGGATGGCATGATGTCAAGATGCTCCTTGTATATTCAAATAAAAGCCGCCATGAAGTACCTAATGTTGGCATAAGAGTTTGGGGTGGGAAAGCTTCTGTACCAGGAATGATGAACCTATGATAGGAATTGCCAACTGATCGATATATGACGTACATTTCATTTCTGACCTGGTACAGATCAGTAACCTTACATTATTCATTATTTCAATTAAGAAGTTAATGTTTTATACTATAAAATGAATAGTTGTACATTAAAATGATAACTTAAATATTGTCCCATTCACCTTGTAAAACAGGAACTTGCTGAAGATAATGTTTATTGACTGAGCAATATTTGAAATACCTGTACATTTTACCTCACATGGTGCTAAGGGTGTGAACTTCACTTTGACTGATACTGGACTCGACGAAATAATAATCCACGATTCCTCCAACATGGTTTTGTAGCCTAGGTTTCTGGTTCAGGCGTTGTCTTCCAGTAATCTTCTTTCGCTCTTAGCACTAGAATGTATACAGTGGGCGGTTTGGATGACAAGTGGAAGAAATGTGTCGAATTGAACAGTCTAGTTTTGATAAGAACAAACTTATCTGACAAAAAAGTGATTATGAGCCATTCCACTCTTAAATTGCAGCACAGGCTCTTAACACACTTACCTCTTAAAATATTTAAAGTTAAAGAAGAAAAAGTTGCATTGCTGGAAACTTTTTTTTTATTATTTCACATGGTTGTGCTATTGAAAGAAATGATAAAAATAGTTAAAATCTAGTTTTGAAGAAAAAAACTATCGGCCAATATCACTCCTGTTAATTGGCGTTTTTAAGTTGTAGTGTGTTTAGCTCAATTTACACACCGCCCGGTCTTGAAGAACACAGCACTATTAGAAAGTTTGAGATGTAAGTTGCTAGTTGAACATATTATTGGGTTCAACCAATTAAAACATATTTTATAGCTTAGTCTATTGTATAAATATGTGTTTTAAAACTTGTGAATAACACCAATTAATACAAATCATTGTATTATTATTATTATTATTATTGGGTTCGAACCAAAAGGTTTTCAATGGTTTTCAGAATGACTAATTATTTTGAAAAATTAGATGATTGATTTGTACCCATAATATATAATAAGTTGGTGTTTTTTTTTAATTATAACAACTCAGTCGTTTGTACAGTTCAATTGTATGGATTTTTTAGTTGATTTTTGCATTTACCAAGACAAACTTAAATATTTGAAAATATATTTTATGTGCAACAACATTTTGTTGTAACATAATATACTAGCAAGGGAAGAAACCAACTAACCAGTGATGTTCAATTGGTCTAAGGCATTATATATACTCTTATTGGACTTTGTCGCCATTAATAATCAGGTAGGGGTTCAAACCCCGTCTGAATTCACTGGCATGAATCCAACACCTTACAACAGTTTGTGCCAAATGAGGTTCCATTTTCGACATGTTTGAAGATTTGTTATTGGTAAATTGTCAGGTGGAGACTTTAGTGTTTTTCTTAGTATTAGGCTAGTTGGTAAATGCTGGCCTGGGTTGATATAATTAGTGTGTTAGAAAATTGCTTGTAAAAATAATTATCTAAGAGTTGGTTTTATCAAGTGATTATTTCATAGCTCTGGCCAAATACTTATGCTTTTATTCCTAGCAACATTCTTCATCCTTGAGAAATAATATTTTTTATTTAAACTATTATGAGTTGCTGATAGCCAAAACACGAGTGTCAGACATAGCACTAGGTGTAAACATTAATATAGCCGTGTTGATCATAGCACCACTGAATCCCCGGAAATGTGAACTAATGTCTTCTTGGAGAGGCAAAACACAGCTGTTTGAAACAAACTTAAGAGGTGTTTATACCAGTTGTAAGCTATTGGTGTTGTGTTTCAATCATTATTTTGGTGCAGGCCTACATGGGGTTTGGTGATTTGGTCTTAATCATTACCAAACAAAGAACTAAGGTTTTAAATTACTTTATATTATAGCCAATATAATAAGTATGTGTGAGTTAGGTAATTGTTTAAGAAAGTGTACACACAGAGGGGGAAACATTAGCTAAACTTCAAATGTATCACCATAAAGTATATACGGCACATTTTAACTTGACAAGCTTCTTGTACAAATATTGTCAATCTGTTTCAAGCAGGTAAGCTATGAAAACTGCGCACTTCATACTGCAATTTAAGAATGGCTTCAATAAATTTGGACATGAGGTGTGTGTATATTGAACATGTTTGTCGTCAAAAGCAGTTTTGGCTTGTCGGGGGGTGCTAGTGACGGGGCATCTTTGCCAGGGAAGTTGTCCTCTGTTTTCCTCTTCCCAACACAAAGTGCTAATTTCCATCATCCATTAGCCACCAATTTTTGGTTGGTCAAAGTGTTGTTTTTGTGGAATACTAGGCCATGGTTGGCAAACCTGAAGATGCTAGACTAGATACTCCCTGAACCTCTGGGTGGAGTGCATTACCATCTCTAATGGATATATTTACTACCCATTGAGGTTATAGAAACTTACGCTAATGTGTAATGTAAGGGTGATTGTGAGATGAAATGGAGGACCTACAGTTTAATGTGGAATCCGAATCACGGAGGCCTGGTATTCCCCACATTCACAAGTTGTGATTAATACCGTCTTGTCAGAGGTGAAGGAAGGGTTTGGCAATCAGATAAGTCTGTGCCGGGACCGAGGATTGAACCCCGGACACCAGCACAGAAGTCTGACACCTTACCCCTAGACCGCCAGGTCACCAATGGTTTAATTAGTCATGTATTAAGGGGTAAAGAGCTTATGTTTTGTATTGTGTCATTGGTAAAATAATGCATTGTTCCTTCTTTAAACATCTTGACTTGTTTATGTTTTGCGAAATGGTGGATGCAAATTAAAGAAATTATGTTTAAAGCATTAATAATTACAAGCTTTTGTCCAGGAATGATGAACCTATGATAGGAATTGCCAACTGATCGATATATGACGTCAATTTCATTTCTGACCTGGTACAAATCAGTAACCTTGAGGCTTTATGCTTTTAAATATTGCAATACCACTGGTTTAAATGACAGTAAACAAATTAAAGAACAATTGGTGTTTCGGGTCATTTTTGATGTAGCATAGGCTTATTATTTGTAAATGTTACTTTGTAAACTAGAAGAAAAGGTGACCTGGCGGTCTTGGGGTAAGGTGTCAAGACTTATGTATGTACTGTGGTCCGGGGTTGAATCCTCGGTACCGCCACAGATATATCTGATTACCAAACCCTTCCTCCACCTCTGACAAGACATGTACATGGTTCCTACGCCCTGGAAAGTCAGGGGAAAAAATAATAGTCAGGGAAAGTCAGGGAAGCTTTAAAAAGGTCAGGGAAAGTCAGGGAAATGACAATTCATGTCTTCATGTCACACTTAGAAAAAACAAAGAAAATATTTTTTCTATTTACTGCGTCATAAGCCACTGCCCCAATGAAGAAAGCTGAGGGGCACTTACCATGCTCAAACTTGCCCTAACACAAGTTTTGGTAGCATTTTATTTCAGAATGTGAACGCAGAGGTCTCCTAGCCTGCACATGACAATTCTTTTAACTTTAGTGATCACTTGTTTTTGTTCTTGTTCAAGGTTTGTCATCGTTATAGTTTGATACAGTGCATCAGGACTGATTAGACTACACCAGCAATGTCTAACAAAAAAACCGTTTTTAACCAGCTCTGGCTAAGCCCAGACCATTTTCCTGAATTCTCATACTGGATAAGTGGTGTTGAAAGTAATAAGCTGCAGGCATTTTGTAAAGTGTGCAAAAAAATTATAAACTTAAGTAATATGGGAAAGCAAGCATTAGCTTCCCATGCAAAAGGACCAACTCATATCAAAACTCTTGAAACTTTGACAAATCAACGCTCTCTGTTGACTTTTTTTTCAAAAAAGTCAAGTGATTCAGGTTCATCGAGCTCCCCAGTTTCAAGAGAATCTCTGGCACACAAAGACATTCTACCTAGTGATGATTCTGCTGGTTGCTCGAAGAGTTTTTCTGTTTCATCGAAAATCGTAACGTCGCAGAAGGAAGCTGTTGCTAAAAGTGAAATTAGTGTAGTGCCTCAAAGAAACCATAACACTTTTGTTATAAAAGATGATATAACTAAGGCGGAAGTCATTTGGGCTATGCAAGTTGTTGACAAAAAAATGTCTTTCAATTCGTGCAATAATTTAAGTACAATTTTTCAATTGATGTTTCCCGTGTGTTCCATTGCCAATGCCTTTACCCTTGGTGGAGACAAGGCTGCATACTTCATTGTGCATGGCTTGGCTCCATTCTTTCATAATAATTTACTGGACCGCCTAAAATCATGTAACAACTTTGTAATTTGTTTTGATGAGGCATTGAATAAAGTTATTCAAAGAGGACAGATGGACATTGTAATTAGATTCTGGGACAAGGAAAATCATAAAGTCATCAGTCGTTACTTAAACAGTGTGTTTTTCGATAGGAGCACTGCTGAAGAATTACTGAAGCATTTTCTGGATGGTATTTCTCCTCTTCCACTCTCTAAGTTGATACAAGTGTCAATGGATGGCCCAAATGTCAATTTAAAGTTTATAACACTTCTTCAGGAACACCTCAAATCTGTAACAGACAATGAAGTATGTAGTTTGCTAAATCTGGGAACATGTGGGCTTCATGTTGTTCATGGTTCCTTGAGAACAGGAGTAGAGTCTGTTGATTGGGATATAAGTAGCTTATTACGTCACATGTACTACCTGTTCACTGACTCTCCAGCTCGTCGAGCATTGTTCACCCGGTTGACAGGGTGTACAACTTTTCCATTGAAGTTCTGTGGTGTGCGTTGGTTAGAGAATGCGAAGTGCTTTCAAAGGGCATTACAAATTTGGGACCATGTTATTAAGTTTCTCAAAGAAGCAAAACTTCCTAAAACAAAACCTGTAGAGACACTGAAAAGAGCAGCCTGTGATCCATTCCTAAAGTGTAAACTAGCGTTCTGCAAGACAATTGCAGATGAATGTCAGCCTTTCCTGCAACGGTTCCAGACATCAAAACCAATGACTCCATATCTTTTTGAAGCTGTAGAGAAACTTCTAAGATACCTTATGAATCGTTGTGTGAAACCTGATCTTATGAAGTGCACGGGTCCAAAGTTACTGTCTATTGACACAAAAAAATCAGAAAATTTGATCCTTAGCAAAAATATTGGTATAGGATTTGCAACAAAACGTTTGTTAGGAGAAACTGCGATCACAGTAACAGAAAGACAAAAATTAGAATTTATACATGAGTGCCGCAGTATGTTAACCACCATGATTGCAAAACTACAAGAAAAAAGTCCCTTAAAACAGAAAGCTGTGAGAGGTTTGTCTTCATTGGATCCCTGTGTTATTCAACATTCACCTCAACTGGCCCAGAAGAGATTTTCTTTTCTTTTGGAGGAACTCAACCATGCCAACATCATAAATGATGTTCTGGCTGAAAATGCCAAGAAAGAATACTTGCATTTTTGCAACCTCAAAAAATCTGAGCTTCAAGAAATATTTCGTCCTTGTGATCAGTTTAGTGATGAAGTAGGACTTGACACTATTTATGGTAGCTTTCTAATAGGAGAAGCAAACTACAAACATCTTTGGGAAGTAATAAAGATTTGCCTTGTCTTGTCGCATGGGAATGCAACTGTTGAAGGTGGTTTTTCAGTCAATAAATCTTTACTGGTTGAAAACATGCATGAAAAGACAGTCATTGCACAGCGTCACATTCATGATGAGATACAAGAAGCAGGAGGGATTAAAAATATACACATTAGCAAAAAGATGTTGGATTACGTGAGAGGTGCTCGGAAACGCTATCATGAATACTTAGAGATGAAGAAGCAAGAAAAAAGTGAAAAAGACAAGAAGAAGGCAGAAAAGAGGAAATTAGATATACAAGTTAAAGATTTAGAAAGAGAAAGAAAAAAATTAATGATGGCAACTGAAGAGAAACGAGAAGCAATAGACGTGGAGTTGCAAGAACTGAAGAAGAAGCAAGCTTCACTTTATTAAATATAACATAGTTTCTTATTGTATGACTATAGTGATAATTTTAATAAAAATAAAATTGACTTGAGACATGAATAATATGAAAGCAGACAGAGTTCCTGTTGTAAGCTATTCAGTTCAGGAAATGTACAGTTTAGGTAAAAATAAAACTGTAATGATACCAAACTCTTTAGTATGTTCTTAGTGGCCTGTTATTTAATACGTATTTCTGCACATGTATACCAAAGGAATCAAGTTTGTTACAAATTTTTGATAGGGATTATTTTTCCATCATTTTCCCTCAACTGATTGGCAAGATGTCTGCTTTCTTATTCTTCCATGAGAGGTGAGGCAAGGTCGGCTGTAAGGGGGGGGAGGCCGAAATAAATTTATTTAAATTAATATTTTCACGTGTATAGTACCGTAAAGTTATAATGGAAATTTTATGAGAAATTGGTCAGGGAACTTGGGAAAATAGTCAGGGAAAGTCAGGGAGAATATTTTTACAAATACTGTAGGAACCCTGCATGTATTAATCCCAACTTGTGAATGTGTGGAATGCCAGACCTCCACCGTGGTTCGGATTCCGCTAATAATAATAACTAGAAGAATTGGTTTAAAACACTAACACTAGTAAGCGCCACCTAAAAACAGGGCTGACAACAGTCCTTTGAATCCATCAATCTTTCTTTTTTAGGTAGTTTTATCCTTTTTATTAAATATCCTATCTTATGTTATTGTTTTTATTAAATATGTACCCAAGTAGGGGCTGTAGAAAAAGAAAGCCTGGGATGGTAATTATTTTATATTAAAAGATTTAGATATTTTGCAAAGCACTCACATTATTTTCACACCTTAAACTGGTGCAGCACGAATGATCATTTCATTGCAATAAGTTATTGTAATGCCATCTATCAATGAACCACTACTTTTATCCAGTCTGAATACTTCATATTGAAGCTAATAAATGGGGTTATGAGTTAAATGCATATAATTACCATGAATATAGCAATAAATGATAAAATAAATGAGCAACATAAATATGTTTTAGATAAGAGAGTAGTGCGAGTAGAAAAATGGGTGCCGGTCATGCATAGATCTCTGTGCTAAACATGCACCAGGGAATGGGTTAATACAGAAACAAATGTGATAGATTTTGTTTCTCACGTTCAACAAAATACAATGTTGAGATATGGTGCTCTAACATGAGATGGTTGTACAGTAGTTGTTTTACCTATGCACGCAAATAATGGAGATTAACACATTTAATACTGAACAAATATTTAGAGGTGGGGGATTGTTGTCTGGTCTGTACAAACAAGTGTTGATGTAATTCTGGTCTGTTGCAGGCTTTGATTGACGTGCCGAACAGTGGCGTGCCCCGAGGACAGATCCGCCTAAACCAGTTGCACCTCACGAAGCTGTGCATCAAGTTCCCATACACAGGTGCACTCGTGTTGTCAGGAAGGCGTGGAACAAGGCCAAGGTGGACGAGAAATGGAAGCAAACCTTGTGGTCCAGGAAACTTGAGTCAAACAAGAGGGTGAGAATCTCTAGTACCCGAACCAAACTAATATAAATTACTGAATTTTGCAATAAGCACACTAGTTTATTTAAATCGTTGCCAGCATGTTTGAAGGGGTGTTGTTGTTGTTTGTTTGTTTTTTCTTAATGAAAAAATTTCCCAACTGAGCCCCAGGAAATATAATTTTAAAATAATCTATGTTTTTCTTGTAAACTATATAAATATTTGTTCCGCATATACATGATGATCCATTTTTTATAGGAATTGCCATTTACAGATAAATGAAGCCACATTCTTTCTGATATATGTTGACATTTTTTATTGTAATATT
>JBCFYV010006143.1:111411-171551 GCA_039000515.1 Timema cristinae
TTAAGCACTGTCCAAACAATCATCTTTAAAAGAGGTTTTTCCTCTGAGATTATTAATTTCTTCTTAAATACAAAGGTCACAAGATAAACAAGTGGGATCTGCACAATACTCACACCAGGCCAAGCTTAGGAACGGTAGTTTTTCTTTTGGGCGGAGTAGAGGAGGGGTGTGAAGTGAAGAACACAACACATACTGTACTGTACCATTGAAATGTCAAGGTCAGGCAGGTACACCAATAGTTTGAAGTGGTGTTTGAACTTGAGCAGTTACATCACTCATAATGGTTACTCTTGGGAAAAAAAAAAAAATTTGTATGGAAACAACAATTTGACCTTTTAAAAGAAAATTATAGTCACTTTTGTAAATTTAAATGCCAATTAATGACATCTCAATAACAAAGTAACATCAGTAAAAAATATATATTTTAACAGGCTATTATAGTGAGCATAGGTCAATATGTTTTTATCACTGCACCTTACCACTTGGATAGGTTATATGTGTAATTGATAAATTTATTCTTATAGAGTAGGGATGAGGATGGCAGCATTTTAGGGGTACTCTACCTGCATTTGTGTGGAAGGAGAGTGAAATGTGACCAAGATTCGAACCCTGACCTCTCCATCATCAGCAGTCCACGTAAAACACAAGTGAAATGCTGTAGACTGTTCAGCCAAACAGACAGCTCTTACTGACAATGCAGGAATTATCACGAATAAAACCACAACATAGAGAAAAAATAATAATGACAATTTATTTCCATTTACAGCCCCATATTCATTCACTTCTTGGGTTTACTGGCTGCTGGTGTCTTCTTATCTTTCTTTTCTTTAGTATCTTTCTTATCTTTTGTATCTTTCTTTTCTTTTATATCTTTCTTATCTTTCTTCACTTTCTTCTTGCCATAGAGTGTTCCGGCCTTCGTCGCCTTTCTCTTTAGTACGCGATAAGCTAGTGTGCGGATTTTATTCCGGGTCTGTCTTGCTCTCCTCAACTTGAAACGATCAAAGTCTGTCAGCTCCCGTCGCTGAAAAAGAACAGGTCTACCAATGTAACAAATGTTTGATAATTAAGAGTGAAATATTACAATAAAAAATGTCAACATATATCAGAAAGAATGTGGCTTCATTTATCTGTAAGATGGCAATTCCTATAAATATGGATCATCATGTATATGCGGACAAATATTTATATAGTTTACAAGAAAAACATAGATTATTTTAAAATTATATTTCCTGAGGCTCAGTTGGGAAATTTTTCATTAAGAAAAAAACAAAACAAACAACAACAACACCCCTTCAAACATGCTGGCAACGATTTAAATAAACTAGTGTGCTTATTGCAAAATTCAGTAATTTATATTAGTTTGGTTCGGGTACTAGAGATTCTCACCCTCTTGTTTGACTCAAGTTTCCTGGACCACAAGGTTTGCTTCCATTTCTCGTCCACCTTGGCCTTGTTCCACGCCTTCCTGACAACACGAGTGGCACCTGTGTATGGGAACTTGATGCACAGCTTCGTGAGGTGCAACTGGTTTAGGCGGATCTGTCCTCGGGGCACGCCACTGTTCGGCCCGTCAATCAAAGCCTGCAACAGACCAGAATTACATCAACACTTGTTTGTACAGACCAGACAACAATCCCCCACCTCTAAATATTTGTTCAGTATTAAATGTGTTAATCTCCATTATTTGCGTGCATAGGTAAAACAACTACTGTACAACCATCTCATGTTAGAGCACCATATCTCAACATTGTATTTTGTTGACACGTGAGAAACAAAATCTATCACATTTGTTTCTGTATTAACCCATTCCCTGGTGCATGTTTAGCACAGAGATCTATGCATGACCGGCACCCATTTTTCTACTCGCACTACTCTCTTATCTAAAACATATTTATGTTGCTCACTTATTTTATCATTTATTGCTATATTCATGGTAATTATATGCATTTAACTCATAACCCCATTTATTAGCTTCAATATGAAGTATTCAGACTGGATAAAAGTAGTGGTTCATTGATAGATGGCATTACAATAACTTATTGCAATGAAATGATCATTCGTGCTGCACCAGTTTAAGGTGTGAAAATAATGTGAGTGCTTTGCAAAATATCTAAATCTTTTAATATAAAATAATTACCATCCCAGGCTTTCTTTTTCTACAGCCCCTACTTGGGTACATATTTAATAAAAACAATAACATAAGATAGGATATTTAATAAAAAGGATAAAACTACCTAAAAAGAAAGATTGATGGATTCAAAGGACTGTTGTCAGCCCTGTTTTTAGGTGGCGCTTACTAGTGTTAGTGTTTTAAACCAATTCTTCTAGTTATTATTATTAGCGGAATCCGAACCACGGTGGAGGTCTGGCATTCCACACATTCACAAGTTGGGATTAATACATGCAGGGTTCCTACAGTATTTGTAAAAATATTCTCCCTGACTTTCCCTGACTATTTTCCCAAGTTCCCTGACCAATTTCTCATAAAATTTCCATTATAACTTTACGGTACTATACACGTGAAAATATTAATTTAAATAAATTTATTTCGGCCTCCTCCCCCTTACAGCCGACCTTGCCTCACCTCTCATGGAAGAATAAGAAAGCAGACATCTTGCCAATCAGTTGAGGGAAAATGATGGAAAAATAATCCCTATCAAAAATTTGTAACAAACTTGATTCCCTTTGGTATCATGTGCAGAAATACGTATTAAATAACAGGCCACTAAGAACATACTAAAGAGTTTGGTATCATTACAGTTTTATTTTACCTAAACTGTACATTTCCTGAACTGAATAGCTTACAACAGGAACTCTGTCTGCTTTCATATTATTCATGTCTCAAGTCAATTTTATTTTTATTAAAATTATCACTATAGTCATACAATAAGAAACTATGTTATATTTAATAAAGTGAAGCTTGCTTCTTCTTCAGTTCTTGCAACTCCACGTCTATTGCTTCTCGTTTCTCTTCAGTTGCCATCATTAATTTTTTTCTTTCTCTTTCTAAATCTTTAACTTGTATATCTAATTTCCTCTTTTCTGCCTTCTTCTTGTCTTTTTCACTTTTTTCTTGCTTCTTCATCTCTAAGTATTCATGATAGCGTTTCCGAGCACCTCTCACGTAATCCAACATCTTTTTGCTAATGTGTATATTTTTAATCCCTCCTGCTTCTTGTATCTCATCATGAATGTGACGCTGTGCAATGACTGTCTTTTCATGCATGTTTTCAACCAGTAAAGATTTATTGACTGAAAAACCACCTTCAACAGTTGCATTCCCATGCGACAAGACAAGGCAAATCTTTATTACTTCCCAAAGATGTTTGTAGTTTGCTTCTCCTATTAGAAAGCTACCATAAATAGTGTCAAGTCCTACTTCATCACTAAACTGATCACAAGGACGAAATATTTCTTGAAGCTCAGATTTTTTGAGGTTGCAAAAATGCAAGTATTCTTTCTTGGCATTTTCAGCCAGAACATCATTTATGATGTTGGCATGGTTGAGTTCCTCCAAAAGAAAAGAAAATCTCTTCTGGGCCAGTTGAGGTGAATGTTGAATAACACAGGGATCCAATGAAGACAAACCTCTCACAGCTTTCTGTTTTAAGGGACTTTTTTCTTGTAGTTTTGCAATCATGGTGGTTAACATACTGCGGCACTCATGTATAAATTCTAATTTTTGTCTTTCTGTTACTGTGATCGCAGTTTCTCCTAACAAACGTTTTGTTGCAAATCCTATACCAATATTTTTGCTAAGGATCAAATTTTCTGATTTTTTTGTGTCAATAGACAGTAACTTTGGACCCGTGCACTTCATAAGATCAGGTTTCACACAACGATTCATAAGGTATCTTAGAAGTTTCTCTACAGCTTCAAAAAGATATGGAGTCATTGGTTTTGATGTCTGGAACCGTTGCAGGAAAGGCTGACATTCATCTGCAATTGTCTTGCAGAACGCTAGTTTACACTTTAGGAATGGATCACAGGCTGCTCTTTTCAGTGTCTCTACAGGTTTTGTTTTAGGAAGTTTTGCTTCTTTGAGAAACTTAATAACATGGTCCCAAATTTGTAATGCCCTTTGAAAGCACTTCGCATTCTCTAACCAACGCACACCACAGAACTTCAATGGAAAAGTTGTACACCCTGTCAACCGGGTGAACAATGCTCGACGAGCTGGAGAGTCAGTGAACAGGTAGTACATGTGACGTAATAAGCTACTTATATCCCAATCAACAGACTCTACTCCTGTTCTCAAGGAACCATGAACAACATGAAGCCCACATGTTCCCAGATTTAGCAAACTACATACTTCATTGTCTGTTACAGATTTGAGGTGTTCCTGAAGAAGTGTTATAAACTTTAAATTGACATTTGGGCCATCCATTGACACTTGTATCAACTTAGAGAGTGGAAGAGGAGAAATACCATCCAGAAAATGCTTCAGTAATTCTTCAGCAGTGCTCCTATCGAAAAACACACTGTTTAAGTAACGACTGATGACTTTATGATTTTCCTTGTCCCAGAATCTAATTACAATGTCCATCTGTCCTCTTTGAATAACTTTATTCAATGCCTCATCAAAACAAATTACAAAGTTGTTACATGATTTTAGGCGGTCCAGTAAATTATTATGAAAGAATGGAGCCAAGCCATGCACAATGAAGTATGCAGCCTTGTCTCCACCAAGGGTAAAGGCATTGGCAATGGAACACACGGGAAACATCAATTGAAAAATTGTACTTAAATTATTGCACGAATTGAAAGACATTTTTTTGTCAACAACTTGCATAGCCCAAATGACTTCCGCCTTAGTTATATCATCTTTTATAACAAAAGTGTTATGGTTTCTTTGAGGCACTACACTAATTTCACTTTTAGCAACAGCTTCCTTCTGCGACGTTACGATTTTCGATGAAACAGAAAAACTCTTCGAGCAACCAGCAGAATCATCACTAGGTAGAATGTCTTTGTGTGCCAGAGATTCTCTTGAAACTGGGGAGCTCGATGAACCTGAATCACTTGACTTTTTTGAAAAAAAAGTCAACAGAGAGCGTTGATTTGTCAAAGTTTCAAGAGTTTTGATATGAGTTGGTCCTTTTGCATGGGAAGCTAATGCTTGCTTTCCCATATTACTTAAGTTTATAATTTTTTTGCACACTTTACAAAATGCCTGCAGCTTATTACTTTCAACACCACTTATCCAGTATGAGAATTCAGGAAAATGGTCTGGGCTTAGCCAGAGCTGGTTAAAAACGGTTTTTTTGTTAGACATTGCTGGTGTAGTCTAATCAGTCCTGATGCACTGTATCAAACTATAACGATGACAAACCTTGAACAAGAACAAAAACAAGTGATCACTAAAGTTAAAAGAATTGTCATGTGCAGGCTAGGAGACCTCTGCGTTCACATTCTGAAATAAAATGCTACCAAAACTTGTGTTAGGGCAAGTTTGAGCATGGTAAGTGCCCCTCAGCTTTCTTCATTGGGGCAGTGGCTTATGACGCAGTAAATAGAAAAAATATTTTCTTTGTTTTTTCTAAGTGTGACATGAAGACATGAATTGTCATTTCCCTGACTTTCCCTGACCTTTTTAAAGCTTCCCTGACTTTCCCTGACTATTATTTTTTCCCCTGACTTTCCAGGGCGTAGGAACCATGTACATGTCTTGTCAGAGGTGGAGGAAGGGTTTGGTAATCAGATATATCTGTGGCGGTACCGAGGATTCAACCCCGGACCACAGTACATACATAAGTCTTGACACCTTACCCAAGACCGCCAGGTCACCTTTTCTTCTAGTTTACAAAGTAACATTTACAAATAATAAGCCTATGCTACATCAAAAATGACCCGAAACACCAATTGTTCTTTAATTTGTTTACTGTCATTTAAACCAGTGGTATTGCAATATTTAAAAGCATAAAGCCTCAAGGTTACTGATTTGTACCAGGTCAGAAATGAAATTGACGTCATATATCGATCAGTTGGCAATTCCTATCATAGGTTCATCATTCCTGGACAAAAGCTTGTAATTATTAATGCTTTAAACATAATTTCTTTAATTTGCATCCACCATTTCGCAAAACATAAACAAGTCAAGATGTTTAAAGAAGGAACAATGCATTATTTTACCAATGACACAATACAAAACATAAGCTCTTTACCCCTTAATACATGACTAATTAAACCATTGGTGACCTGGCGGTCTAGGGGTAAGGTGTCAGACTTCTGTGCTGGTGTCCGGGGTTCAATCCTCGGTCCCGGCACAGACTTATCTGATTGCCAAACCCTTCCTTCACCTCTGACAAGACGGTATTAATCACAACTTGTGAATGTGGGGAATACCAGGCCTCCGTGATTCGGATTCCACATTAAACTGTAGGTCCTCCATTTCATCTCACAATCACCCTTACATTACACATTAGCGTAAGTTTCTATAACCTCAATGGGTAGTAAATATATCCATTAGAGATGGTAATGCACTCCACCCAGAGGTTCAGGGAGTATCTAGTCTAGCATCTTCAGGTTTGCCAACCATGGCCTAGTATTCCACAAAAACAACACTTTGACCAACCAAAAATTGGTGGCTAATGGATGATGGAAATTAGCACTTTGTGTTGGGAAGAGGAAAACAGAGGACAACTTCCCTGGCAAAGATGCCCCGTCACTAGCACCCCCCGACAAGCCAAAACTGCTTTTGACGACAAACATGTTCAATATACACACACCTCATGTCCAAATTTATTGAAGCCATTCTTAAATTGCAGTATGAAGTGCGCAGTTTTCATAGCTTACCTGCTTGAAACAGATTGACAATATTTGTACAAGAAGCTTGTCAAGTTAAAATGTGCCGTATATACTTTATGGTGATACATTTGAAGTTTAGCTAATGTTTCCCCCTCTGTGTGTACACTTTCTTAAACAATTACCTAACTCACACATACTTATTATATTGGCTATAATATAAAGTAATTTAAAACCTTAGTTCTTTGTTTGGTAATGATTAAGACCAAATCACCAAACCCCATGTAGGCCTGCACCAAAATAATGATTGAAACACAACACCAATAGCTTACAACTGGTATAAACACCTCTTAAGTTTGTTTCAAACAGCTGTGTTTTGCCTCTCCAAGAAGACATTAGTTCACATTTCCGGGGATTCAGTGGTGCTATGATCAACACGGCTATATTAATGTTTACACCTAGTGCTATGTCTGACACTCGTGTTTTGGCTATCAGCAACTCATAATAGTTTAAATAAAAAATATTATTTCTCAAGGATGAAGAATGTTGCTAGGAATAAAAGCATAAGTATTTGGCCAGAGCTATGAAATAATCACTTGATAAAACCAACTCTTAGATAATTATTTTTACAAGCAATTTTCTAACACACTAATTATATCAACCCAGGCCAGCATTTACCAACTAGCCTAATACTAAGAAAAACACTAAAGTCTCCACCTGACAATTTACCAATAACAAATCTTCAAACATGTCGAAAATGGAACCTCATTTGGCACAAACTGTTGTAAGGTGTTGGATTCATGCCAGTGAATTCAGACGGGGTTTGAACCCCTACCTGATTATTAATGGCGACAAAGTCCAATAAGAGTATATATAATGCCTTAGACCAATTGAACATCACTGGTTAGTTGGTTTCTTCCCTTGCTAGTATATTATGTTACAACAAAATGTTGTTGCACATAAAATATATTTTCAAATATTTAAGTTTGTCTTGGTAAATGCAAAAATCAACTAAAAAATCCATACAATTGAACTGTACAAACGACTGAGTTGTTATAATTAAAAAAAAACACCAACTTATTATATATTATGGGTACAAATCAATCATCTAATTTTTCAAAATAATTAGTCATTCTGAAAACCATTGAAAACCTTTTGGTTCGAACCCAATAATAATAATAATAATAATACAATGATTTGTATTAATTGGTGTTATTCACAAGTTTTAAAACACATATTTATACAATAGACTAAGCTATAAAATATGTTTTAATTGGTTGAACCCAATAATATGTTCAACTAGCAACTTACATCTCAAACTTTCTAATAGTGCTGTGTTCTTCAAGACCGGGCGGTGTGTAAATTGAGCTAAACACACTACAACTTAAAAACGCCAATTAACAGGAGTGATATTGGCCGATAGTTTTTTTTCTTCAAAACTAGATTTTAACTATTTTTATCATTTCTTTCAATAGCACAACCATGTGAAATAATAAAAAAAAAGTTTCCAGCAATGCAACTTTTTCTTCTTTAACTTTAAATATTTTAAGAGGTAAGTGTGTTAAGAGCCTGTGCTGCAATTTAAGAGTGGAATGGCTCATAATCACTTTTTTGTCAGATAAGTTTGTTCTTATCAAAACTAGACTGTTCAATTCGACACATTTCTTCCACTTGTCATCCAAACCGCCCACTGTATACATTCTAGTGCTAAGAGCGAAAGAAGATTACTGGAAGACAACGCCTGAACCAGAAACCTAGGCTACAAAACCATGTTGGAGGAATCGTGGATTATTATTTCGTCGAGTCCAGTATCAGTCAAAGTGAAGTTCACACCCTTAGCACCATGTGAGGTAAAATGTACAGGTATTTCAAATATTGCTCAGTCAATAAACATTATCTTCAGCAAGTTCCTGTTTTACAAGGTGAATGGGACAATATTTAAGTTATCATTTTAATGTACAACTATTCATTTTATAGTATAAAACATTAACTTCTTAATTGAAATAATGAATAATGTAAGGTTACTGATCTGTACCAGGTCAGAAATGAAATGTACGTCATATATCGATCAGTTGGCAATTCCTATCATAGGTTCATCATTCCTGGTACAGAAGCTTTCCCACCCCCAAACTCTTATGCCAACATTAGGTACTTCATGGCGGCTTTTATTTGAATATACAAGGAGCATCTTGACATCATGCCATCCTTATGTGAGTGGTTAGTCATATAATAAAGGTCGAATCAATAGGCCTACACTTGATAAAAGAAATCTGGATATATTGCCTAAGTATCATTTATCATTATAATACGCTGTATTTCACTTAAGATAGCAAGTCCTTAAAAAATTTAACATGGTTAATAATAATAATAATAATAATAATAGCATCGCGTCTTACTACCCGTTCGGGTTATACGCTTTAAGTACTAATTACACTAATGGATTAGGGAACTGGGAAGGTCGAATTAGAGGAAGTGAACCCGCATTTGTGTGGAGGAAGAGTGGCAAACCATTTAGGAAAAACCAACCCCAGTTCACCCGACCGAGATGCAAACCTCGATCTCCCCGTCCTCAGCAGTCGAGCTCAACACGTCTAGCGCATTAGCCAACTACGCCACCGATGCGGGTTTAACATTGTTATTATACTCACAAGGAAACGGCGAATCAAATGAATCTCTATAATCATTATATTGCATCATATCTTATACCACGAGTCAATTTAATTGGCTCTAAAATATATTTGTTCCTGCAGCTCTTAGGTGGATTTGGTTATGCATGCTTCACTATAACAAAGGTTTTAAATAGTCTTGACTTTTGTATAATTAGATTCCTTGCAATTTTTAAGTGTAGTGGTAGTATAAATTTAGTAGTTTTCAAAAAAACAACAAATAACCTGGCCTAAAAGGTATTGTCAAAAAAAATCCCACAAAAATTAAACTAATTCTACATTGAACTAAGGATTCATGAAGCCTTCAAAGAACCTCAGCTTCAGAAGACACTATTCAGAGACAGTCTGTCTTGGCAGGTGCTTAATGAGTGTTTTTAACAGATCTCCAGGAAGCCTGCTAAGAAAACTAGAGCCATCACTCATAAGACTAGTATTAATTGATGTAAATCTTTGTTAATTTACCAGTAAGAGCTAATCAACTATGAAATAAACTCACCCTTGTCTGATCAATAACATCCACAATCGTACAAAGTTTTCCTTTATTGGGACCATCGGATATGTAGGCCACACGGCCAGTCTCCACAAACCGCGAAAACGGCTAAAATAACAAATGTAATAAAAAATAATTAGGTTTAAGTTCCAAAATGTGATTGCTGTCATGCAGAGATGTGTTGATACTGACAGGACGGTTTGTAACAGTCACAGTTTGTCATTAGTTGTTGAAACTGGTGGATCGAAAAGGAGCTCTCCTCAATTCCTACTAGTAACAGTGTCAAATGTTACTGCTACCAATCTCACACTCACCACGATAGAATACTAATGGATTTTCTTTTTCATTCTCTATGTAGGCTTCAGCAGTACTTAGCAAGTACTCATCCTTCATCAATGTGATTTACGCTTGCACATTACTGATAGTAATATTATTGATTTACTACAAATTTGAGTGAATGTTGATTTCTAGAAAATTTTAATCGCTATGAATTTATTTTATTTTAAATATTTAACAAATAATTTAAATTTATGAAGGGTATTGTGGCAACATAGTGATGAAACAAAGGGCGCACTGAAACCCATTAAAACTAGATACCCACATGCATTTAAAAACTAGTTGACTTAGAGAGCAAAGTCAATAATATTTCACCAATTTTTAACAAAACATTAAATAAAAGGTGATCCAAAATGATATCAAAGCTTACAAATTTTCCCCAAAGAACAAGTTTTAATTTGGGCGTAGTATGCTTTATTCATCCCATTGTAGGCTAATTTTCATTGTTTGGTAAAAGTTTAGTTATTTTATTAGCATTGTTACACACAAGAGTATGTAGAATCAAATGAAACCAAGATTTATAAATTTTTAACACATTTAATAAATACTATATCCAAACAAAACTCGACAACACATTGCCCAAATCACTTTTGAAATGTGAATATATAATGATGTGTAATTTTCTTGTGATACTGTGCACTGGACAAATTACATAATCCCATAATGCTTCGTGTTACACTTGTGATGCTGCAGTGCGAACTAAAATTGGTAGGTTTTACATCGTTGTATGATGTGTATCACCCATGTTTAATTATTGCATTTAAGTTTATTTTATCTGTAACCATCAATTTAACTTATTAATACATAAGTGAAAAGTTGAGTTAAGCTGTGCTCCTAAAGTGTCATAATAATGAAAGGCTAGGTTAAGCTGGGTTTGGTGTCATAATATAATTGTCATAGATACTTATGATCACCTACATCAAGTAAAATCACTTTACTTCGAAGTAAAGTTAATTGTAGTTGTAGACAGATGATACACCTTCATAAAGATGGGAATTCTGTTTGGTGTCCAAATTAGTTTTACATGGGTCGAAAGATAGGGCCGCTTAGGTGAGTGAAACTTTTTGTTAATGAACAAAAAGTTTTTGTTGGTTCAAATCGATTCTATGTGTTTTTAAGTTTGGAATAATGTAGGGTAGATGTATTTTAAGACATAAATGGCCCAGAATGGGAGGAATAAAGTTTAATACACCTTTTAATTTTAAGGTTCAAATCATTAGCATTTTTTTGGAGAGATGCCTGTCTTCTTTCAGAGCTGAACTTTATAGGTAGTGGAACATATACATGAAATATCGGTATCTACACATTTAGACTGCCATGTGGTGGCGAAAAAATATCAACATTTATGTATAACAAATACATTTCCATGAGTATAAACATTTATGTGTGGAGCTATATATAATACATAATTGTAATTATTCTGTAATATAGTAAACTATATAGTTGAATATAAATGTTTGAAACTGCAATTTATATAATTATAAATGCTAACAAACTTACCATCTTACACCGGAAGAAAAAGACTATCACTAATTTTGAGTAACCGGAATCGGTTTTTTTAAGAAAACTTTTATTTATATATTAAGTATATATATATAAAACATTATGACTTAAATAATTTTAAAAATAAAATTTGTATTTTATTAACTAAATGATGTATACCTTAAAAATATTTTAAATAATTATATGTTTAGATGTTTGTGTTGACTAATTTATAAAATCGGGAAATTTCTAGATGTTACTTGGTAATTTGTTGTAAATATACCTAGTTTTCCCTCAAAGCTAACAAAATAAATAACCAACTTGCAACCTTACCTATTCTATGCAACCATAGATAACTTCAAAGTTGTAACTAAATTTCTATTTACTTTTTATTATGAATGAATGTATTTATAAGACGTAATATAGTAGTTTAAAGTAATTAATTATAAAAGGACATGTTGGTTTGTGAAGCTTAATTAGTAAGTAGTGTAATCATAATATTTCCTTAATCTTAAAGATATTTATTAAATTAAGTTGAATTGCTTTACTCTATGTGAGAGTGATGAAACCAAACTGAATATTATACTACAGTAGGATAAGCAAACATTAAAATAAGGTACAAACTAAATCTGATTCATCATTACCACGCAAATTTCAATTTTTGGACAACTCACTTTCCTAAGATATTTAATAAGAGTCTTGCTTAGGAAAAAATATATCTAAATCTATGATTCAAAATAAAAATAAAAATAAATTTACACGTTCATCGCTAACATAAAGAACGGCTAACATTAAGAACGCCTCAATCTAAGGTCAAAGAGTAAAAGCCCCATCAACAGACTTTGTATCCTTACTTCATAAGAGATCGATTCCACAGTAACAAATTGCCTGTCAACAGAATCATTACCCTTAATTCCTTAGTCCTAATCATTCTGTAGCATTTTCACAGTAATTAGACAAACTAGCTCATGTTTTAAATATATTATTTGTGATTATACTCAACCCACCTTCCAAATGTTGCCTTTACTGGACTTTTTATCAAAATATGTTGTGTAATTACTTTTGTTAATAATTGTTCAGCTGGGATATTGTCTGCTTGTACCTAGCTCTAGAAAATTTCATTTTGAAGAGTTTAATGAGACGTTTTCAAATTTTTCATTGGTTGCCATAGTCACTTCACTACGGATAAAGACTGTCTAGACGTGATTTCTATTTCTAAGGACCATTGAGGACTTAAGGACTAAAAGGATACAGAGCTTCTATACTCTGTAGGTGGAGCCTTGAGCCCCATCTACAGACTCCATATTCATAGGTCCGTTTTCCATAGTCTGTGATCTCTAAAAAAGTACTGCCACAGTATCATATTGAGATGTCTACAATCTGTAAGTCCTTGCTCCATAGAAATTGGTCAATTTTAACTTCACAAGGACTAGTTTATATGGACTACCAATCACAGTTAACTTAAGTAAATATTGCATGTGCATGCATCGAAATAAAAACACCAATAGCAACGAAAGGATCCCTTGCTAATTGTAAGTTTGATGGTTACAATTGTGCTCTAAATATATTTATTATTATTGTACTTGACTTAAATTTCAAGTATATCCTCGACTTTCCTCAAAAAAGTTGTTTTAGTTTGTTTTTTTCCTTCATCAGGTGACAATTTAGTGGTTGCTCCTTTCTATATCCAATATTCTTTCGAAGAGAGTTTCAGCCAAAGTCTCTTACTATCTCATTGGTTGGCACATTCAAGTGAATAATAATATGAACATTGTAGATGCAAATAGAATTTGCAAAGCTTATGGACTTCAGACCTAGGATACATATTTATATATAATAACTAAAAACTGTAGACTAAAAAAAACTTTCCTTAATCACAGAAAACATTTATATTAAAAGAATGTCACAACATTGCACCAAAAGTTTTTCAATCTGCAATAGTTAACATTTGTATTATTATAAAGTATCCCAAACAAACAAAAGCTAACCTTTTGAGCGTCAACAAAATATTTTTCATGACACTCCGCATCTTGACATGGGTCCTATATTCCACTAAAATATAATTTTTTGTTTTGAAAGCTCTACAGTTAGTCTACCTACCCTATTTTGCTATCATTCAAAATTTGGTTCTGTTGTTATGTGGGTATTGATAATAAAACATATTTTATTTCGCATAATATAACATAATTTTTTTAATAATGCCCTATTGGCGTACTATTCTCAATGGAAGTAGGCCCTACACTTAACAAGGATTCAAACCTCAGCCTCTTCACCAAGTTCAATGTAAATCCTAGACTTGATAACCATCAGTGTGGGTGAAAACAATTTTTTTGTATCCTAATTATTTACATCCCTAATCATATCTACCATCCATTGAGCTATTTGACTTTGCCACTGTCACTTTTTCTTAAGTTGCAGGTAACTGCAATCAGGTTACACTCATGATTCAAGTGTGTGTATATATATCTCTTAATATTTATCTGTTGATATATACTGTATCATGATATATATGAATCAAAAGAACACAACATTTTTAAAGATATTTTTATATCTAACCCACCATATTTTTAAACTCACTTTGGGAATTCGCCTCTGAATGAAAGAATTGCAACCAACCTGGTAATTCTCCATTAACTCATGAAACAGCAAGATGATTGCCCTTTATTAATTCAAGTTCAGACGTTCAGAGGAAGAGGGCTTCCCCTATACAGATAATAGACAGCAGTTCAGCAAGTCAGAGTTGCTCATCTAAGTAACAGTTCATTTACACCTGGTTGTCTTAAGTAAGATGTTGTCACATAGAGTTGAATAGAATACTATTGATTAAGTTTTTAAATTTTAACATGCCTAAGCATAATTGGAAGAACTTTGATCATATTAAGATGCCCAATAATATTGTGAAGTGGGATACTTGCAAAAAGTGTAAAATGAAAATGCAATGAATACCTAAGAAACATATAGAACCAATATCGTACACAGGATTGCGAAGTAGGAGGGCTCAAGGGGGGTCCACTGGAGGCATTTTTTTAAACCATTATATACACCTAGAAGCTTTTTTTAAACCATTATATACACCTAGAAGCTTTTTTTAAAGTTTTTTTTATAAAATTGGCATTTGTTAACTTGATCATTAATATTTTTACTATTATAAACGTGATAATCTAACAAAATAATAAACAAACAGGCCTAAATTAAAGTAGGCTTAGCCGTCATATAGGCCTACTGTCACAAATACCACCGATTATTTATAATATATAAATGTCTAGCCATTGTGCAACTCCTCAATGGAACCACGTGTGAAACTGAGAGATTTGGAACCTGCCGCAATCTTCACGACTCAGGCTTCTTCCTAGACCGCAGGAACATCAATAAGACTACTAGGGATGATCAACTCAAGGTTGTGTGGAACTTGATATTTCTCTGCTCACAATGTTTAACTGGTCATGATGTCCCCTCTACCTCCATTTTATTTTCTCTGTGAATTTGCATAAATCTCGGGCCATCCCCAAACTACGGTAAGAGGGCTCGAATCCCCTCAGGCTCCCCTGTGGGTACACTACTATATAGAGCATGACAAAAAATGTACAGTTTCCTCCTCTCATGTTGAGGATGAAATTGGAGGTGAAAGTAATTCCCAAAGCCAAGATACCCAATTAAAGCCATCTATAAGTGGAACTGTTACAACTAAACGGCCAAATGAATTGGGTATGAAGCTTTTGCTTATTTTTATATTTAGAACTATATTTTCAAAGCTGTGTTTAGTATTTGGTTGAAATTTGTATATCTCTTTGTTAGAGAAAGTGTAAAGAAAAAATTGTGTTTTAAAGTAAAGTAAAGAACAAATGTACAATTAAATCGGGGATGAAAGTTTCCAAGGATTTATATGTAGTTTTAAGTCTAAGACATATTATGCTGATCAAATCAGCCAAAAAATTGGCAGATATTTCTATTCTACAAACACTCCATTTAATTATGCGTCTTGTGAAGAATTTGTGAAAAAGTGTAAACTCAAGAGACCAGATTAGCCACATACCTGCTTGAAAATAAAATTCTCTTGAAACAATGTGTGACTCTGTTTTGGTCGAATGCAAGGAAAAACTTCAAGGACAGACTGTATCATTGTTATTAGATGGATGGTCAAATATCCATAGTGAGCCTTTTGTATGTTGGTCAGTGATGACTCAGTATGGAGAATCTCTTATAGTTGAAACTTTTGCTACTTCAGCCCATTCACACACAGCACAGTATTTCACAGAGATTGCAGATAAATCCATTAAATATGGTGAAAGTTCATTTAGGGTAAAAGTGAAAAGTTTGTGATAGACAACACTGGTAAGTTTACCAAAATGTGCAGACACCTATATACAACGGATTATGTTCACATAATTCACTATAGTTGCTCCGCTCATTTTAAAAATCTTTTGGAATAAGATTTTTAAATTCCGATAGTTTAAGACGATATTACTAAGGTAATAAAATACTTTTGAAAAACATCTACCAGCTGCTTGGTAGGCTACAAAGCAGCCAAAGGTAAAAAAAACTTGTGATGTCTTTGGAAGTTAGATGGAATTTAGTGAGTGATTCCATTAAGTCATTCCTTGACAACAGAGGAATTTTAGTTAAGGTATGCCAAGATCACAAGGATGATATTGACAAAGACATTTTTAAAATGATAAATTATGTTCATATCACAGTAAATACCATGGATTTTATGAATCGGATGACTACTTTATCTTTGGCATTAGACAAGTGCAACAGGATCGTGCCAAAATTTCTGTTGCTATTGAAGTGCGGCATAAGTTAGAAAATGGCCTAATAGATCAACCACACAATGTACAGCTATATGTTGTAAAACGTAAGAGTATGGCATTAGGTCCTGTATACTACTTGGCGAACTTGTGTGATCATAGATTCCGTGGACGAAATCTGACCGAAAAACAAAAAGGACTAGTCTTTCAGCATCTGCATTCTATAAGTAATAATTTATCTCAATTGTTATTGCTCTATCAACAGCCAGTATTTGTTTGATAAGCAGTTCCGTACAACCCTTCCATTGACTTAGTGGAAATCGGTTAATATTACAGAGTCTGCTGCATGGATTGCTTGGGGAAAATTAAAAAAGAGCTAGTTGGATTTGTGTGAACAGTTGTTGACAGCTGTTGCAGCAACAGCTAGCCTTGAGCATATTTTTTCAAGTTTTGATCCAGTCCACCTAAATAAGGAAATCATTTGGGAAATGTAAAGGCAAGTAAGTTAACATTTTTGTTCAAATACTTGAACAAAGATTCATGCAGTAAAAAAACAAACTTAGAATGGGTTTAGTCAGAGGAAGGGGAAGTTGAAAGCCAAAATGTTATATTAGTTAACAGAGTCACTTTTTAAACCAAGATGAAGATTATAAGACACCTGAGACAGACAGACACTGAGTGATGAATGAAAATTCTTCTTGTTTGTATTTTGGATCTAACCTTAATCTTAATATAATTTGTTTAAGTTCAACACATTCACCAGCATTGATTCAACTACTTTTTTGACTGTTCACAACTTTTACTTATCTATGTAAATGTGTTAATAAAATATAGAAAACAGAATTATTGTAGCCTAAAAAAACTCTAATTTAGTTGTCATAACTAAAATAATTAAATCACTTTTGTTCACACAAAATAATAAAATTGTAAATATAAATTATTATCGATGTGTAAATGTACATGACTATCTCTTAATATACAATTTATCCACACACACATTTACATAGTGTGGTTGTGTGACGGGGTGTGTATAAATGTATTGATTTAACATTTTTTATAATATCTATCATATATGCAATATTTTGATATTTGTGTAAATATCATGATATTATCGAACCCTGGATACACTCCTGTGTATTATTTATATTCGGCATAAGCGCTGCCAAGCTGAACGATTCCATGCAATAACTATATTATTTTGGCGCCGAGTTTTACTATTTGTTCGGGCTGTACGCTTATGTACTAATTACACTAATGAGTTTAGGGATTGGGAAGCTTTTATTTATAGGAAGTGTACCCAAATTTGTGTGGAAGGAGAGGAGAAAACTATTTTGTAAAAAAACCTCAGCACATCCAACCAAGATTCAAACCTCAGCACATCCAACCGTTATCGGCAGTCTAGCCTATTGTGAGTGTGGTACGTTATACCATAGAGCCACCTAAGTGGATATGTAATTTAGTGCTAATAAAATTAACTATACAACCTTAGAATATACATCCAACATTTCTAAACTTTATAATTTTTTATGGACAATATTGTCATGTATTGATTGGAACCTTTCATGAAGCCATTTACCAGAAAGAGGGGCAGGAGAAAGTACGGAAAATGTTGGAGTGTTCACTTGGTGTTGGTGTTGCAACTCGCTCTAAACTCGTTGTGTAGTGTTGGAGTGTTCACATGGTGTTGGTGTTGCAACTCGCTCTAAACCCGTTGTGTAGTGTTGGAGTGTTCACATGGTGTTGGTGTTGCAACTCACTCTAAACCCCTTGTGTAGTGTTGGAGTGTTCACATGGTGTTGGTGTTGCAACTCGCTCTAAACCCGTTGTGTAGTGTTGGAGTGTTCACATGGTGTTGGTGTTGCAACTCGCTCTAAACCCGTTGTGTAGTGTTGGAGTGTTCACATGGTGTTGGTGTTGCAACTCGCTCTAAACCCCTTGTGTAGTGTTGGAGTGTTCACTTGGTGTTGGTGTTGCAACTCGCTCTAAACCCCTTGTGTAGTGTTGGAGTGTTCACTTGGTGTTGGTGTTGCAACTCGCTCTAAACCCCTTGTGTAGTGTTGGAGTGTTCACATGGTGTTGGTGTTGCAACTCGCTCTAAACCCCTTGTGTAGTGTTGGAGTGTTCACATGGTGTTGGTGTTGCAACTCGCTCTAAACCCCTTGTGTAGTGTTGGAGTGTTCACTTGGTGTTGGTGTTGCAACTCGCTCTAAACCCCTTGTGTAGTGTTGGAGTGTTCACATGGTGTTGGTGTTGCAACTCTAGCTGAATCAATTGACAGTCGCAGTTTGAGCCAAACCGGACCCTGTGGCTAATACACTTGTTTTATTAGAAAGGGTGTTCTGGATAGACCAGGATTTCATATAATTGTGTTTGACGAACAAATTTATAGCCCATAGAGTTTCAAAAATGACATCACTATTATTTATATGAAATATAATTTAGATTATATACATTTTTTAATCCCAAACTATGTTATAAAATTAGGCTATTTAAAAGTAGAGTTATTGGATTAAAATGTTTTAAACTGTATTTAAGCTCTAACTTGTATAAAAATTCAATAAGCAATAATCAAGAAATACAGTACAATAGACACGGACATTTGTGAACTTTTGTCTTGTAATGATTTCCTATCAAGGGCATAAGACAAGTTTGTACAAATGTTATGTGATATCAGAGGGGAATAAAAATGAAAGTTTGAGATGGTTATTTTATAGTTACCTGCTGTGACATCATTATCACCTCTGCTCTATTACAATCTAGTCCTGACTATACACTTCTCTATAGATAATGTCAGATGTATCCAGAAGTTACCTGCTGTGACGTCATTATCACCTCTGCTCTATTACAATCTAGTCCTGACTATACACTTCTCTATAGATAATGTCAGATGTATCCAGAAGTTACCTGCTGTGACGTCATTATCACCTCTGCTCTATTACAATCTAGTCCTGACTATACACTTTTCTATAGATAATGTCAGATGTATCCAGAAGTTACCTGCTGTGACGTCATTATCACCTCTGCTCTAGTACAACCTAGTCCTGACTATACACTTCTCTATAGATAATGTCAGATGTATCCAGAAGTTACCTGCTGTGACGTCATTATCACCTCTGCTCTATTACAACCTAGTCCTGACTATACACTTCTATATAGATAATGTCAGATGTATCCAGAAGTTACCTGCTGTGACATCATTATCACCTCTGCTCTATTACAATCTAGTCCTGACTATACACTTCTATATAGATAAATGTCAGATGTATCCAGAAGTTACCTGCTGTGACTTCATTATCACCTCTGCTCTAGTACAATCTAGTCCTGACTATACACTTCTATATAGATAAATGTCAGATGTATCCAGAAGTTACCTGCTGTGACGTCATTATCACCTCTGCTCTATTACACCTTTAGCCGTTAACCTTTACTCTCCACTGTACACTCATTTGTATGACAAGACGTAAAGCAGTAACTCCATAAAAACGGAACGGTTTCTACAGGTTTCCTGGATAAAATAAACATTTGGTTCTTATAATTGGCGTGGACAGCTACTGATGGGATTTATTAAGTTTATGAAATGAAGCAATAATTTAAGTTGCTGGTTCTCAAACTTGTATGCTTCTCATACCCTCTGGGAATATTTATATAACTGGTTTACCCCATGTACAGATATAAAATATTTTAGTATAATGTGGATAGAATATATTTATTTGTGTGTATTTACAGTGTACTTTACACAACTACATATATTAATAAACATACAAAATGACATGATTGCTTGAACAAATCTAACAACATTATCATTATCATACTGTGGGTAACTCAATGACATAGGTATGCATGTTTACATTTGCAGAGTATATCAATGGCTGGTGTTATCTTGCGATTCTCCACTCAGTTACTAGCAGTGTTGCGAACTGTACAATCTGGATACTACTTCTACAATAATTCCACCGCTTCATCGAGTAGCCCCAAAATGTGTTCTGTGTACCCCACTTTGAGAATCACTGACTTGAGTGATGGACTAAGGTACATGAAAGTCTAAGTCAGTGGTTCCCAGCCTTTTGTGGCCCATCTCCCCTTTCTGGAGGTTGACTAACACCTATCGCCCCCTTTTCATTTTCATTGTATGCCTAATTTTAATTTGAAGTAAGGTGTAAATAATAAAGCAGTTTTATTATTATAAACAATTTTACTACCGTATATAAAAACAACCAAAGCAGTTTTATTCGGTCACTCTTGAATAAAATAGAAAAAAAAGAAGTACATTTTTTACAGATTTTTTTAATATAACAAATAAGTGAAATAATTAACTAAGATCATTGATGTACATTTAAAAAACAGGAGTACATGGTTTCATTTTTAAATTGGAATCTGGAAAAATTAAGAAAGTTGACAGTTAAAATTTGAAAAAATAAATGAAAGTTTGAAAATTTGTTATTGTTTTATTTTACCTTTTCAATGGCTGCCTTGGGCTTGGTGGATTTCAGTTAAAGCTTGAATATCCGGCTTTATGTTCGTCAAGTTCAGGCGCAAGTCTCCTTTGAGGCAAATGTCCAACTTATTTCTTTGTTTTGTGAGGAGCTGGATAACAGAACTAAATCATTTTTCAACTAAATATGTTGACGGGAACGAGATAAGTGGTTCAGTTTTCCCCCACAGTTGTGGATAAGTGTCCTTAATCTTCACCCATACTAACTCGTAACCGCTCTGCTTGAAAATGATTTTCGCCTCACAGTCATACTTCAGATCTAGAAACTCTGTCTGCAAAGAGTTATCAAGCTTATCCACAGCTTCAAACGAGAATGGATCTATAATCCAATCAGGAATATGTAACTTGGTCAAATCTTCAAATCTTAATTCCATGTCAGTTTTTAACTGGTCAAGGTGATCAGTAAAAATTAGGATTTTGTCTTCTGGGAGTTCAAGAGTCCCGTTAGCTGACACTGAACACTTTTTAAGGGTCGGAAACTGAATCAGCTCTTTACGGCCAATATTTACCTTGTGAATATCAAACTTGGCGATGAATGATGAAATAATTCCTTTGGCCTGGATAAGGTTCATCTTGTTTCCTTGAAGCCTTATATTGACTTCGTTTATTTTTTCAAAAATATCTTTAAGGTACGCAAGTTCCAATTTGCGTTGCTTCAAATTCTCACTTAAAACAGGATCAGACGTGTCGAGAAACTCAGTAACCGTGTCAAATAATTCGAAGAAACGGCGCAAACAGTTTCCTTTGGAAAGCCACCTCACGGCCGTATGTAGAAGCAAGCGTTCGAATTCCTCATCATTTTAATCGCAAAGTTGTCGGAACAAATGGTCATTGAGGGAATTATCTTTAATCTTGTTGACACCAGTAATGACCAGTTTTAGGGACACCACTCAATTTTTTCGCAGCTAAGTGTTGACGATGAATGACACAGTGAATAGTGATGACCTCTGGCACTTCTTTCTTAAGGTGGGCTAGAAACCCAGCATGACGACCTGACATGGCAGGAGCACCGTCTGTTGCGCAAGCGCTCACGTTTGTCAGGGGAATCTCTTTTTCCTCAAAATAATCTTGTACCACTTTAACAATCGACGACCCCTTCGTATCAGTGATCAAAGTTCTAGCAAACAGCATTTCCTCGGTAATTTCCTTTTGTTCATTGATAAACCTCACATAAGCTAATAAAATTGCTTTGTTATCAATCACAGTTGATTCATCAATCTGCAATGCAAATTTACTTTTTTTCAACAAATTGGTGAGTTTGGATTCAACGTCTGTGGCCATTTCGTCAATTCGCCTGGAAACAGTATTGTTGCTCAAAGAACCAATTGACTTATCTTATTACTAGGGCCCTCGCCTAGCATGATTTCAACTATTTTTTTGGTAGTCGGTAAAACAAGAGTTTCGCCAATTGTGTGATGTTTACCACATTTAGCGATCAATAAAGACACCTCGTAAGAAGCAAGAAGACCATTGTCAAGATCGGTTGCTCGTTTTCTAAATAATTCACTCACATTAGGCCGTTTAACAGCTTTAGCTTTGAGGTGTTGAAAATAACTAAGTTCTTTACTCACTTTATCACTGTGTACTCTTGATAAATGATCTTTCATTCGCGAAGGCTTCATGGCTTCATTACTAGTAAATGTTTTATCGCACAAAAGACAATGTGGAAACTGCACATTTTGCGGTGACGTGATAAAACCGAATTTTAAATACTCAGCTGAGTATTGACGACACTTCTTCTTTTTTGAATCCATTGGGCATGAACTTCTACACTTCAAAACAAACGCACAAAAACAGAAAAGACACGCACAAAAACTGATGGTGAGGCACACAAAGGCTAGTGAAGACTGAAGACGAATGTAGGTCAATAGCAAGTGTGTTGTGTTGGCAGGAGGGGGAGGGGTTTGAGTCACCAGTCGGTCGCGCTGAACAACAGGTGGGGGACTGTGAAGAGGGGTGAGTGCAGTGAACTCGCCGGCTGAGAATAGCCAGTGACTCGTGCTACCCGGCAACTTCTACTGTACAGTACTATTTTAATTTTTCCCCCTTTGAATACTCATCGCCCCCCACTTATTTATTGCCCCCCTGATACCCAAATCGCCCCCAGGTTGGGAACCACTGGTCTAAGCTATATAAGAGGCAGCTAGAACGACGTTTTCCAATCTAAGTTGTGTTTATATAAGAGGCAGCTAGAACGACGTTTTCCAATCTAAGTTGTGTTTATATAAGGGGCAGCTAGAACGACGTTTTCCAATCTAAGTTGTGTTTATATAAGGGGCAGCTAGAACGACGTTTTCCAATCTAAGTTGTGTTTATATAAGGGGCAGCTAGAACGACGTTTTCCAATCTAAGTTGTGTTTATATAAGAGGCAGCTAGAACGACGTTTTCCTATCTAAGTTGTGTTTATATAAGAGGCATCTATAACGACGTTTTCCAATCTAAGTTGTGTTTATGTAAGAGGCAGCTAGAACGACGTTTTCCAATCTAAGTTGTGTTTATATAAGAGGCAGCTAGAACGACGTTTTCCTATCTAAGTTGTGTTTATATAAGAGGCATCTATAACGACGTTTTCCAATCTAAGTTGTGTTTATGTAGAGGCAGCTAGAACGACGTTTTCCAATCTAAGTTGTGTTTATGTAAGAGGTAGCTAGAACGACGTCCCCCACCCAAGTTAAGCTCCCGTACAGGCGCACTTAGCGCTGCGCGTCGTATTGATCTACAGCGTCGCGATGCGTCTTGCCACCGATGTTGGTCCAGTGCGGGAATCTGCCCCACCTCGTTGACATGCACGTGCGAGTGTCTTGTTAGGACACCAAGTATGGTCCTGTGACGTGTGAGTGTCTTGTTAGGACACCAAGTGTGGTCCAGTGACGTGTGACACTTCTGTTGCCGAGGTGAGTTGAGCTCTTCTTTGTTGATATAGTCTCTGCTCTACATATACCCTGATTTAACCCTGGCAAAACTCCACGTCACGCCACTGCCAAGGACGCTAATCCCCCACTTAGCGAAAGGTGCTATGAATGGAACCCTTTGTTCCGAGATTAATAGAATTACCCTTTTTATTTTGACTTACCGATCATTTTGCTGAGGAGGAGCTAAATCTCCACAAGACGTGCATTGACTAAGCATCGAACGAGGGAAGAATTGTTGTGTTACTGTGTACTTTAGAGCGCAATCCACTCCACACTAACACAACCATTGGTAGCACTAGACAAACATATTAAATGATTTAGGGAGGCGCCTGGAGTATTATTTAACCAGGCCCTTTAAGTCTGGTGCGCATTGGAAACACTGTTTCTCCAAATGTTGGCAAACAGAGGAAACAGATTGTTGGAAAACATTAGATAAACATTGTTTAGTATCCAGACTCTAACGAGGAAACGTTATTGTTTCCCGTACATAGTTCAAGCGAGTTCAAGATGTCTGCCGAGGATTTTAAATAATACTTGTGCTCTCTATAAAAGTGCACACGAAGTGCCTATATAATTGATTTCAAGTTCATTTACACTGAGAACTTTACACTAATTTTACTCAAAAGATCCAGTTTTCTGTCGTGATTTTTCTACTCCTCACATCCCACAACAGTATATTTGTATGGAAAGTTTCAATCAGTTCCAGAGTTTTTTTAGGCTTTCCACATGATACAATGAATGGAGATATCAGGAAGTGAAGTGAACAGTAGTCAGACTAACTCAAGTTGCTTGTCGCAGGAAATGATGGCTAAGGGTACGACCAGACTGAGCGCGCGAGCGACTAAAATATAAAATAGAACACATTGGTTGTAATTGGGGGTGGCCACACTGGAGCGCGCTCGACCCGGTCCAGTCTAGTTTACAGGCGCTAGGCAATATTATTGTATGTTGGTTCATTGAGTGCTAGGGAAGCTTCTTATTTTGACATGATATATGACTTTTTTCTATTAGTGATAGGTTTAACACACTTGCTATTAATGGCCTAATTTAATTGGTAAGACCATAAATAATATAATGTATATATGTAAACCCGATATGTTAAAATACTTCAATATTATAATCAAAGTAGGCCTTTACAAATAAGAATCACCATTAGTTTGGAGAGAGTATGAAAAAACCACAACAATAAATAAGTTTTAAAAATCACCTTCAGTTCACACGATATTTTCTGTAAGAACTTTGGAGGAGCAGAGATGTACCAGGTGTCTTTGACAGAGACATCTTCTCTAATGAACTAGGGTCTGATAATTACGCGCTCGCTCGCTCGCTTGTCAGTCTGGCCGAACCCTAACACGTCCAGGCTAGCAAACATAGTTTCTTTCTTGTCATCCATTTGAAACATGTTTCCCTCGCTTGGAAACACGAACAAAATGTCGGCCAACTGTTCCCGAAACAAAAGCAATTTATCGGCAAGCAATGTTTCCCAGTAGTACTACCCCTCTAATTATATAAGGGAGTGCTTGTGTCGCATACTGCTCTTCACCATACCCCACCCAGGGTCACAACTTAGTCCTCAGGGGCCCCGGGGCAAATCATGGAAGTGTGTGGCCCCCCCCTCCCTATAAGATTATTATTATTATTAGTATTAGCACCGCGTCTTACTACCCGTTCGGGTTATACACACGCTAATGTGTAATGGTAGGGTGATTGTGAGATGAAATAGAGGACCTACAGTTTAACGTGGGATCCGAACCACGGTGGAGGCCTGGCATTCCCCACGTCTTGTCAGAGGTGAAGGAAGGGTTTGGCAAATCAGATGCATCTGTGCCGAGACCGAGGTTTGAACCCGATAAGAAATTATTTCATAGAGGGGTAGCACTCGGCATTGCCTTAAATATTAGTTTCCTACACTGAGAAAAATATATCGTTAAATCTACGATCCGGATTGTATTATCTAGATCGTTAATTAGTAGATCGTTGGTTTTATTATTTCTATCGTAAAACTGACGATCTAGATCATGATATCACCTTCAATTTCGAGAATGATCGTGCTACAATAACTGGAACTGTTAAATATATGATACATGCCGTGCATACATCGAGATAACTTGAAGATGGTGAATCATTGTCGATCATTAACAAATTAGCCAATGGCTTAAAACGATTCATTTTTTCAATCTTCTCTTCAAACGATGTTCAAGCGGAAATAATGGAGATATATCTTCAGAAAATTTTTCGCAAAAGTCTTTTATATTCTTACGAATTTCTGTTTCTACGGACTTTGACAAAAATTGTGGTTGTCAGACTTGGTATGTCTCTACAATAGTCTCCATGCCTTGGAAACTCCTCTCAAGCTGTGATAAGAGAGAGTATCTTCTTAGCATGGGATAAAATACAGTCGTACGGAAACGGTGATCTGGGTCACACAATATTTCATCTTGAGACAATTCATCCAAGTAAGTTTTAACTTTTTGAACTCCTTTATCAACAAATTGCCTTGAAAGTAATCATTTTACCTTATTTCTGACTGGCTTGTTAACGATCTCATAACCGGCCCCTCGTTTGGACGCCAATTGTTACGCCACTATTAGGTGGCTCCGGGTTTGGACGCCAATTGTTATGTTCTTATAGCTGGTCCACGTTGGGCCGCCAATTACCACCTTACGTAATATTTTTGATTATAAATGCCCCACGTTTGGAAGTCATTTATAATATTACGGGATTTTTAATTTGACTCAACTTTACGTCACACACTGAAGTTAGTTACAGTAGCTTATGCCTCCTAACTTCAGTGCGTGAACTTAAAAACAAGAAATAACTAGTAATTTCCTAGTTAGAATCTGCTAACTATCATATCTGAATAATTTAGAAGAATACTTGTTTTAAGCGCCAAGTGATAAAATATAAAATTCAAATAAAAAAATATATATAATTAAGAGGAGAATATTGTCAATGCTTTCAAATATTCTTTAGGGTCAAATTAGGGACATACAGGCTGTACACCCACGATCGAGGATTCATGATCACACAAAGACACACATAATTAATCTGTCTTTTTTAATGTCACATGTCAAATAGAGACAGACAGACATACATACTCAGTTCAGTAAAGAGATAGACTTCCCCCAAAAATAGCGGTATAAATTAACTTTCAGGGTCTTCAGTGCCCCCCTCTTGCCCCCTCAAGCGCAAATTACGGAAGGGGTGGGGGGGGTGGGGGGGGTGGAATTGTATCCATTCGGAATGGTATCCATTCCGATAGTTTTGTAAAAAACTGCTTTTGTGAAAAATCGGAATTGTATCTACTGGAATTATATCCACAAAAACTGGAATTTTATCCACTCGGAATGGTATCCATTCCGATAGTTTTGTAAAAAACTGCCCTTGTGAAAAATCGGAATTGTATCCACAAATGGCCGTTACGGAGAGCCTCAAGGCACTGCCCCTCCCCTCCCCCCATCCCGTCTTGAAGGTAAGTAGGATTATGGCTCTGAAAGTTACAAAAGTTACTATAACTACGTTAGTGTATTAATAAGTCAAATCATGTGATCTGCAGCTCTCACTTTTGATAGGTACTATCACTACATACAATTATAATATACTAAAATGTCATCACTATTGACAGCAACAAGATATGTTTACAATTTATAAGGCTTCTTCTTCTCACCAGATTCCTGCTGTAAGTTTGTGTTATAAAGCTGCGTCCAGACTAGCGAGCTGAACCTCAACATTCCTGCGAGCCATATTGTGCTTCATAAAGTTGTGTTCTTCGGTGGATCACACGCAATAGACAGGGAAAAATTAAAATTGGCTGCTGCGGCATATATTTATTTACATATATTTATTGACACACCCCCGCGGCTCACATTTTGAGACACGTGCGCTAGAGTGTGGTTTACCCATCCCCTCTCCACGTTAATGCAGGTGCACAACCTCGACACTTTCTCGTTCATCGTCAGATTAAGTCAATGATAAGGCAATAATGGTTTAACACGCTTCGGTGGCCACGTGGCCTATTCAGGTTATACGCGTATACGATAATTACTCTAATGGAGTAGGGACGAGGAAGGAAGCATTTTAGAGGTAACCTACCCGAATTTGCGTGAAAGGAGAGTGGGAAACCATATAGGGAAAACAACCCTCAATAGACCTGACCGGGATTCGAACCCCGATCTCCCCACCTAAAGCACGCTAGTCTAACCCTAGATTGACGCGTTAGACCACTAGGCCACTGAAGTGGACTGGGACGTATTTGCCTGAGGATTGTGTTCTTTGAGGCAGTGTTTGTACACAGACAATCCTAGCAAGGATTGGGTTGTCTTTGCTTTGTATTTGCCTGAGGATTGTGTTCTTTGAGGCAATGTTTGTACACAGACAATCCTAGCACGGATTGGGTTGTCTTTGCTTTGTATTTGCCTGAGGATTGTGTTCTTTGAGGCAGTGTTTGTACACTGACAATCCTAGCATGGATTGGGTTGTCTTTGCTTTGTATTTGCTTGAGGATTGTGTTATTTGAGGCAGTGTTTGTACACTGACAATCCTAGCATGGATTGGGTTGTCTTTGCTTTGTATTTGCTTGAGGATTGTGTTATTTGAGGCAGTGTTTGTACACAGACAATCCTAGCAAGGATTGGGTTGTCTTTGCTTTGTATTTGCCTGAGGATTGTGTTCTTTGAGGCAATGTTTGTACACAGACAATCCTAGCACGGATTGGGTTGTCTTTGCACGGGAATTGTGTTTTTTGAGGCAATGTTGGTACACAGACCATCCAAGCCAAGTTGTAGACGATTAAAAAAATATGTTCACACATAACTACTTTGAGATCAAAAATATAGTTTTTGTGACAATTTTATTTTAATTTTAGAATTATTTAAGAATTTATTATTTTAGTTTCAATGCTACTATATCTTTAAAACTCGCCGACTATTAAAACAGTAACATGGGAAATTGTATCGTGACTTACTGCTACGTCACAAGCAGTCAACAACACTTGCCGTTACGTCCTAAGTAGGCGACACTTGCCGCAACATCACAAGTATGCAACACTTGCCGTTACGTCACGAGTAGGCGACACTTGCCGCTACATCGCAAGTAGATACCGAAGTTAAGGCGTGGTTTATGAGGAAGTGTTTCAACAGGCATTCTAGTATCTAACTAGCAGTTTGTAAACGCAACCTACAAACTAACTTAACCAAAAACATCCAAACTTGAACATTAGAAATGTTAGTATTCAGATTATAGAAATGGCCCTGGAACAAATATTAAATACAAAGTCACAGTCTGAACTTGAACAAGGGACTGCCGGCTCTGTTGTATAGATGGGAGGAGCGGCAATAAATCAATCCGACATCACACAATCATTCTGGGCGTTTTACAGATTAAATAAAGAATGGACTTGTTACATAACACGACACTTATATAAATGACACCATCTGTTGCTTTTTATTTAACTGCCAAATATTTTGTCTATTTTATGTGCGTTTAATACTGTGTAGAGTACCTTCTCATGGTTTACTCGGATACAAACTCGGTACCGTAAGAAGAGATCTGCTCCATACTCTCCCATTGGTTGGCACATCACTTGAATAAGGAGACAAAGAATGGACACAGATCACATGGAGCTAAGGACTATACGGATAACGATTATAGTTGTTAATAATTTGACTCCTCATGTAATATCAAGTAGACATATAGCCTCGCCTATGTAACATCAAGTAGACATATAGCCTTCCTCATGTAACATCAAGTAGACATATAGCCTCCCCTTTGTAACATGAAGTAGACACATAGCCTCTTCCATGTAACATCAAGTAGACATGTAGCCTCCCACCATGTAACATCAAGTAGACATATAGCCTCCCCTATGTAATTTCAAGTAGACATATAGCCTTCCTCATGTAACATCAAGTAGACATATAGCCTTCCCTATGTAACATCAAGTAGACATATAGCCTTCCCTATGTAACTTCAAGTAGACATATAGCCTTCCTAATGTAACTTCAAGTAGACATATAGCCTTCCTAATGTAACTTCAAGTAGACATATAGCCTTCCTAATGTAACTTCAAGTAGACATATAGCCTTCCTAATGTAACATCAAGTAGACATATAGCCTTCCACATGTAACTTCAAGTAGACACATAGCCTCTTCTATGTAACATCAAGTAGACACATAGCCTCTTCCATGTAAGATCAAGTAGACGTATAGCCTCCCACCATGTAACATCAAGTAGACATATAGCCTCGCCTATGTAACATCAAGTAGACATATAGCCTTCCTCATGTAACATCAAGTAGACATATAGCCTCGCTCGTGTAACATCAAGTAGACATATAGCCTTCCTCATGTAACATCAAGTAGACATATAGCCTTCAGCGTGTAACATCAAGTATACATATAGCCTCGCTCGTGTAACAATAAGTAGACATATAGCCTTCCTCATCTAACATCAAGTATACACATAGCCTCTTCCATGTAACATCAAGTAGACATTTAGCCTTCCCTATGTAACATCAAGTAGACATATAGCCTCTCCTGTGTAACATCAAGTAGACAAATGGCCTCTTCCATGTAACATCAAGTAGACATTTAGCCTTCCCTATGTAACATCAAGTAGACATATAGCCTCTCCTGTGTAACATCAAGTAGACATATAGCCTTCCCCGTGTAACATCAAGTAGACATAGCCTTCCCCGTGTAACAGCAAATAGAGATATAGCCTTCCTCATGTATCATCAAGTAGAAATATTGCCTTCCTCATGTAACATCAAGTAGAAATATAGCCTTCCTCATGTAACATCAAGTAGACATATAGCCTCTCCTGTGTACCATCAAGTAGACATATAGCCTCTCCTGTGTAACATCAAGTTTACATATAGCCTCTCCGGTGTAACAACAAGTAGACATATATCCTCTCCTGTGTAACATCAAGTAAACAAATGGCCTCTCCCATGTAACATCAAGTAGACATATAGCCTCCCCCATGTAACATCAAGTAGACATATAACCTCCCACCATGTAACATCAGGTAGACATATCATCTCCTCACCCTACCTTATGTAAACATAGCTCTGGAGCCTGAATTGTTAAAAATGTATCGATCGACTCGGACCTCAAAATTAAAACTTGCAATATTATGTCATTTTTTAATAAGTTTTATAGGGTGACCTGGTGGTCTAGGGGTAAGGTGTCAGACTTCTGTGCTGGCGGCCGGGGTTCAATCCCAGGTCCCGGCACAGATTTATCTGATTACCAAACCTTTCCTTCACTTCCTACAAGGCATCTTGTGAATGTGGGGAATGCCAGGCCTCCACCGTGGTTCGGATTCCACGTTAAACTGTAGGTCCTTCATTTCATCTCACAATCACCCCACCATTAGACATTAGCGTAAGTGCGTATAACCCGAATGGTTAATAAGACGCTAATAATAATAATAATGATAATAATAATGATAATAATAATGAAAATAATAATGATAATAATGATGATGATTATGATTATGATGATGATGATGATTATAATAATGATAATGATAATGATGATGATTATAATGATAATGATAATGATGATGATTATAATAATGATAATGATAATGATGATGATTATTATGATTATGATTATTATGATTATTATGATGATTATGATGATGATGATTATTATGATGATGATTATGATGATGATTATGATGATGATTATGATGATGATGATGATGATGATGATGATAATGATGATGATAATTTTTATAGTTTTATAAGACCGAAATTTGTAATTTGGATTGACAAATTTATTTATATATAAATTCATAATGTCAAAGCAGCTTTTCATGAAATCGTCTCCATTGGAGCATTTTACTGTAGTCTAGTTGTTATTACTTATTAATATCTAATTCATTTTAAAGCAGTCGGAGTTGCACAGTAGAAAATTAGAGTAGTTGGGGCTAGAATTGTGGGCGTACCAACTCCACAGCTCTAATTTAGAGGAAATGTACCTGAATTTTCGACTAGAGAGAGTGTGCTAAACCGTTCTGTAAATAGAAATACTACTCTTAAAATACCTGACCGAGATTTGACTCCTGATCTCACCGTCATATACAGCCCAATCGTTTGTGTGAGTGACACCTTAGACTATTCAACCACTGATGATGGAGACAAAAAGTTACTAACGACCTAAAGTATTGAGGAAATTAAGAGAAACTACACCAACATTTTCTTTAAGGGGAGTTGATCAAACCAATATTACTGCAGGACTCTGTAGCAAGGGTAGGACACATCTCTGCTGGTTTCTAGGAAGTTTGTAAAACATTCAGGTTATGTAAGCAACTTTATCTTTATCAACCAGAATTATCCCACTCATCTAATCTGCTAACACTGTTAGGTAACATGGCCCTAGGACAGGGACTTATATAAATACAGAGACAGTGCATCTGTAGCCAAGCAGAAAAACCTGTTTCTGAGAGCAAGGAGTGTGGCGTTGTTTAGAATATAAAAAATATACTTCAATTAAATTAACAATCTCATATTATTTATTACAATACATTCAATTTGAAAATATTTTAACTTTGAAGATTTTAAATCCATTTTCAACAAAAGTATCGGTAAGGGTGCTCGCACATCGTACAACACTTCACAAAAACAAACCAGTTTGTTTCTTGTGTCTGGTCGGAGTGAAGTATGCACGCTCCAGTTTCTTTACATGGGTTTGTTTCTGCAGCTCGTGTGATGTGTGGCGATAGGAGTGATGTGTGGCGATAGGAGTGATGTGTGGAGATAGGAGTGATGAACGATGTTCGGAGATAGGAGTGATGACCGATATGTGGAGATAGGAGTGATATGTGGAGATAGAAGTGATGTGTGGAGATAGGAGTGATGAGCGATTTTTGGAGATAGGAGTGATGAGCGATTTTTGGAGATAGGAGTGATGAGCGATGTTCGGAGATAGGAGTGATGAGCGATGTTCGGAGATAGGAGTGATGAGTGATGTGTACGCACCTTGGCATCATTTCACCACAGTTTGGTATATTGTAAAGTGTATTTTAGGAAATAGTGTTAACAGCTAAGGTGGCGATGTGCCCTGATAAGAAATCTCAACCTCTGATCAACCGACCCCATGGTGTAGTGGTCAATGAACCTGGCTTCGAGCTTAGGGGTCCTGCGTTTGATTCCCGGCTGTTACTTTGGGTATTTTTTCCCTTAAGGGAATGATCCCATTGGTTATTAGGGTTTGGTTAGTTAGGCTTAAGTTAGGTTAAGTCTCACATCGGCTCTACACCTTCATAATAAATATCACATCATCTCATCACGTCTCCCATCACAACGTCTCATACAAGGAAATGTACCAACATTTTCGTGTGTATGTTACAGACAGCAGCAAGCCAGGATGGTGATTCAGATCCTAGATAGAGATCATCTAGCCATCAGTGCTATCGTTACTGTGGTGATGCAAATCGTCTTCTTTGGCATCGCTGCAACATTTCAGTTTGATAAACTGACAGACTTTGCCGGAGGTACCAACTTCATCATCCTAGCCCTGCTCACCTTCTTCCTGGCCCAGGTAACCGCAATTAGGTTTTATTGTTAGACATTTCTCATAATAATGGGTTGAATTCACTATTTTATGAATACAAATTTGAATCTTCATTGTACTTTCGAATCCTGGATATCAAAATCTCAACTCTGAATCTCATAAATCATGGTTAACATAAGAAATGTATTTTACTTTATTGGCTACTAAGTTGTTGTTTAAATTTGAAAATATGTTGTTTTAACACATTCAGTCAAGTTGGGAATTAATTATCTGAGCTGTTTATAATAAATATGGACAGTAAAATAGCTCAAAAAATATAAAATTCTTGAATTTTCTTAAGGATTTAAGAGATTTGAGTGTTTGAAGGACCTCTCACATCAGATAGTCGACTGTCGATGTAAAAGAGTGAATGTTGTGTGTTGGTGTATTCCAGACTTACGATTGTCGACTGTCAATGTAAAAGAGTGAATGTTGTGTGTTGGTGTATTCCTGACTTACGATAGTCGATTGTTGATGTAAAAAGAGTGAATGTTGTGTGTTGGATTCCAGACTTACGATTGTCGACTGTCAATGTAAAAGAGTGAATGTTGTGTGTTGGTGTATTCCTGACTTACGATAGTCGATTGTTGATGTAAAAGAGTGAATGTTGTGTGTTGGTGTATTCCAGACTTACGATAGTCGATTGTTGATGTAAAAAGAGTGAATGTTGTGTGTTGGTGTATTCCAGACTTACGATTGTCGACTGTCAATGTAAAAGAGTGAATGTTGTGTGTTGGTGTATTCCTGACTTACGATAGTCGATTGTTGATGTAAAAGAGTGAATGTTGTGTGTTGGTGTATTCCAGACTTACGATAGTCGATTGTTGATGTAAAAAGAGTGAATGTTGTGTGTTGGTGTATTCCAGACTTACGATTGTCGACTGTCAATGTAAAAGAGTGAATGTTGTGTGTTGGTGTATTCCTGACTTACGATAGTCGATTGTTGATGTAAAAGAGTGAATGTTGTGTGTTGGTGTATTCCAGACTTACGATAGTCGATTGTTGATGTAAAAAGAGTGAATGTTGTGTGTTGGTGTATTCCAGACTTACGATTGTCGACTGTCAATGTAAAAGAGTGAATGTTGTGTGTTGGTGTATTCCTGACTTACGATAGTCGATTGTTGATGTAAAAAGAGTGAATGTTGTGTGTTGGTGTATTCCAGACTTACGATAGTCGACTGTCGATGTAAAAGAGTGAATGTTGTGTGTTGGTGTATTCCTGACTTATGATAGTCGATTGTTGATGTAAAAAGAGTGAATGTTGTGTGTTGGTGTATTCCTGACTTACGATAGTCGACTGTCGATGTAAAAGAGTGAATGTTGTGTGTTGGTGTATTCCTGACTTACGATAGTCGACTGTCAATGTAAAAAGAGTGAATGTTGTGTGTTGGTGTATTCCAGACTTATGATAGTCGACAGTTGATGGTGACCATCTTCGTTTGTATGTGGGGTTTCCGTCTGTCCGGCTACCTACTCTACCGTATTCTGAAAATTGGGCGGGATGCCAGATTTGATGACAAGAGGAGTAACGTCATCAGATTTGCAGTTTTCTGGACCTTCCAAGTATTTGTTTAAAATTTTCACAATACATATTTAGTAAATATAGTTTTATTGCCAATTACTAGTAATAAAATTCAGTGTAATTTGTGTAGAAAGGGCCTTTTATAAAACACACAATAATTTTTTTACTCAACATTGAGAACATTTTACTATACTATTGTTATTTTATATGTGTACACTGCTGTCGGTGGACAAAGAGGAACACAGTTCACATTGTACACTGCTGACACTGGGCAGAGAGGAACACAATTCACATTTTACACTGCTGACACTGGACAAAGACACATAATTTCCCGCTCGTGTGCTTACAGGCCATCTGGGTGTTTGTGGTGAGTCTACCGGTGATCTTCATCAATTCACCTCACAATGCCATCTCATTGACCCCCGGGGTTCCCGGGGCCCCCCGCACCATGACTACCCTTGACTCGGCTGGCACAGGACTGTTTGTCATCGGTCTCCTGGCCGAGACCTATGCAGACCTCCAGAAGTTTTCTTTCCGCCAGGACCCGGTCAATAAGGGGAAGTGGTGCAATGATGGTGAGTGACAAGTTGTTTGATTGGTGGAGCAGAATGGCCATCTTGTGAGCTAGTTACTTTAGTAAGATCTTGTCTTGTTGGGACATTAGATACTAGATTACACAACTTGGGATCACTTCAATGGCTCATTATTTCTAAAATAATTTTCTTTCAAATTTGTTGTATTTAAAAAAAAAGGTGGTTAAAATGGTTTCACTATTCTCAATTTCAACATATTATTAAAACATTGTTTTCCACCCTTCCTCCACACAAATCATACCTCAATCCTACTGTTCTCTCCTTCCCATCACTCTTATCATGTGCATAGTGCAGACATATTGTAACACTGTACAAGTATAACCATATAGATAGTACAGACATGTAATAATGCACCAATGCAAACATGTTGATAGTGCATATGTTACGGGTAGTGTGCGAAATCTGTATAATGTCGAGAGTAGCTGGGAGATTCCAGCATTATCCAAGTGCAGTGGACAAAGTCATAAATAGAAAGTAATTTTTCTCATTTACAACCTTATCCTGATGATATCGTCACCAAGATTAGGATAACGTTGAATGATATTTTAAAAACCAAGCCAATTTCAATGCGGATTTTATTTTGAAACAATATTTTGAAATTTGACAATAAATTGGATTGAAGCAGTGCCCCAACGTTCGAAACGCCTCATTTTATGCTTTATTTTCCACTAACCTAACCTCACCTTGCTTAACCTAGCCTAATTTAAACTAATCTAATATAGCCTGGCCTAATCTAACCTAACTTAACCAAACAAACCTAATTAACCTAACCATAGAAATTGCCACTATCCAAGTGCAGGTGGATAATGTTAATATTATCCGGATAAACTCTGGAATACATTATTTAATCACCTCTCACTCAACGTTATCTACATATTTTGAATAAAGTCAACATTATCTGAATAGTATTGACTTTATTTGAGTTCGGGCTTTACCCATAGCACATACATATAACATTACACCCCTGTACACATGTAGATAGTGCAGACATGTTGTAACAATGCATTCATGTAAACATGTAGAAAGTACAGACATGTTTGTCTCGATTTCCTAGAATCTTATTTATATGTGAGGATTCGATAAAATATCAAATTCAATATTTTATTTACATTTTTTAAGAGCTCTAATACTGTTCATTAGTGGTTCAACTGCAACATAATTATAAGACAAACTTGGCAACCACCAGACCCCAGACCATAAGTTTCCCAACTGAATGTACAAATCTTACAATGAGTGCATCGTAACACTTTTTTTTTTTAAATATTGAATTGCAATTTATATTTTCTAAGCTTATATTTCTATATTCGTTTAGGTTTGTCATTTTTTCCAGGATTCAGATTGTAAAATAGTAGATTGTAGTCAACTCTACAAACTATTTTATCTTTACCTTGATTTTCCTACGAGTGGACATTTTGAGCACCTTTTAAAAATACAAACATATTTTATACATTTAACATTAATAACATTATTGTCACCACCTCCCTTCCTGCGGGTCTAATCTCTCAGGATATCTTGCGGGGAAGGATAGGGACGATGGCAAAATAGATGTGTGGGTTCGAAATTATACTGATGGCTTTGGTTTTTAGGGTCTATTAATAGCACTATGAGTTACTACAAAACTGTGATGTCAAAAATATGTTACAAAAAGAAATAAGGACTTTGACGTAGGAGCTCGTGAGAGAACTGGCTTAGCGAAGTATGCTTAGCTGATGGATCGACTGACACCCCTTATAGATTCGAACCCGATACCTTGGTTACAAGGATTGCCTTCTAGAACAAGTACCCGATGTTCGAATCCACGTGGCCCCGAAAACGAGCAAAGTGAGCCTTCTGAGTAGATCTTATTGTATCAGCCTAGATAGCTCTAAAACATAACTTTTTATACTGCAAATCGGCCCAATTGCTGAGCACAACGGGGACAAACTTGTTGTGGGTTGTCAGCATTCTTTTCTAATGCTTACTAACTCATCACAACAAGTAAGTTAGCCCAGTTCTTTCACTTGCTTTGTTTCAACACTGTTATGTTAGTTTAAAAAAAGTCTCAATCTAGGGCAGGGCTATTACATTGTACTATTATTATAATTTTCTAGGTATTGATAATATCTCTCAACATTGACAACTGCAGATCACATGACTTGATGTATGAATACATAGAGTAGATCTAGTAACTGTTGTTTCTGTCAGATAAGTCTGTTCACACTGGTCAATTAACAGTAAGCCTTAGGTTTGTGTGTCCAGGTTTATGGAGGTTGTCTCGACATCCCAACTATTTCGGAGAGATTGTCCTGTGGTGGGGGATCTTCATCATCTCCCTAAATGTGATTGATGGTCTAGAGTGGGTAGCGATCCTCTCTCCTATCTTCACCACTCTCATTATACTCTTCCTTTCCGGCATGCCTCTCCTGGAGAAGTCTTCTGACGAGAAGTTCAGGGAGTAAGTCAGATCAAGTGATCACTTCATTTTTAACAATATTTTATCACCTTGTCTTACTACCCGTTCAGGTTGTACGGCACGCATGTATGATAATTACTCTAATGGGTTAGGGATGAGGAAGGAATTATTTTAGAGGTAATATACCCGCATTCGCCTAGAAGGGGAATGGGAAACCACATTGTCAATAGACCCGACAGGGATTCGAACCCTGATCTCTCCATCATCAGCAGGCCAGTCTTACACATTAGAGTGTTCAACCACTTTAGCAGGTAATATATTATTTAACAATGACTTTATTCTAGGGATGTACAAAGTTTTGAAATGTCAAAGTTCAAGTCTAAGCTCAAATCTCCTTCTTTGCCTCTACTTTGACACCCACAATAACCTTCACATCCTCGAAACATTTCTAAGTAAGAAGAAAACTTTGAAATATTATGAATAATTGAGATGTCTCGCTCAGTATAAGACATTCCAACATGTAATCATGTTTATAACAGCCACTAGACAGTATTATAACACAGACTAGAGATTAAATAACTTATAATGAAAACAGAGATAAACTCAGAGACACATCAGCATAAAATTATATGGTGGGTTTTTTAAAATCCAAACCTTTCTCTTTAGTGAATAATTTATAAACTAAAAGTAGTTTTATTTGACAGCGAAAATCTTATTTTCGACTTTATTTTGCTCTGCATTTAGAAAGTGCCCTTTGCACACCCCTATTTTATTCTACTAATATACTTCAGTGCAAGTATTATTATTAGCACCGCATCTTACTACCCGTTCGGGTTATACGCACTTACGCTAATGTGTAATGGTAGGGTGATTGTGAGATGAAATGAAGGACCTACAGTTTAACGTGGAATCCGAACCACGGTGGAGGCCTGGCATTCCTCACATTTCAGTGCAAGTAAAAGCTATCATCGACTTTAACTACAGGGTGGTTGAAAAGTCCCTTCACAAAAATAATTAGTGGAAAGACCCTCAAATCATTGAGGAGGTTCAGGATTCATAAAATAAATATTATTTTTTAAGTTGTTTAGTTGAAATTTGTTTTAAAGCTTCAGTACTGTTTGTTGGTAGCTCAGGCCCAACATAATTATAGGACAAACTTAACAACCAGACCCCAGATCTTTAATAACAATTAAAAGAATGTATGTATGTTAACATTTAGTTATTTCATGTATGGGGGTCTTAGATAGGAATGACGATTCCATGTTATACTACAGTGTTAATATCTGTGTTATCTTCCCTGCAGCAACTCGGAGTACCGCTACTACAAACAGTCCACCTCCCCTCTGATCCCCATCCCACCCTCGTTCTACGTGGAGGTCCCTTGGTTCCTCAAATTCCTAATCTGCTGCGAGTTCCCCCTTTACGACTCCTTGGATGTCCCCACCCCCACTGTCATCACAGAGTCAACCAGCATCACACCCAGTCATTCTCAATCGCAGACATAGCTATAGCTGTCTGGTGGGCGCTCAGTCTCCACTGCCTTGTGACCGCACACCAACGCCCACTGTCATCACCGAGTCAACCAGCATCACACCCAGTCATTCTCAATCGCAGACATAGCTATAGCTGTCTGGTGGGCGCTCAGTCTCCACTGCCTTGTGACCGCACACCAACGCCCACTGTCATCACAGAGTCAACCAGCATCACACCCAGTCATTCTCAATCGCAGACATAGCTATAGCTGTCTGGTGGGCGCTCAGTCTCCACTGCCTTGTGACCGCACACCAACGCCCACTGTCATCACCGAGTCAACCAGCATCACACCCAGTCATTCTCAGTTGCAGACAAATACATATCTGCCTTGTGACTGCACACTTCTTGACGTGTTGCTCCTCTCTTGGAAAGTCTGGTTTTCATTACGAGCCATCCTCTTGTTGATTCATAACAAACATGAACTGGTTTAGTGGTTATTAATAGTTTAACAACCTGTGATGTAGAAAAACAACCACATTGAAAACACTTTTTGCAGGGAGAATGATCTTCAGGTCAGATTCAAGCACTCTACCCTTGAGGTCAACAAACAGGCATCTGTCAGTTCTATGACTAGTCTATGCCTCACCATGGCCAACTGCTTTGTCATTTTTACTCTATGGAAGAAAACAACGCTATTCAATCTATATTAATAAAATGAATACTTTGTTTTTCTGTCTGTCGTGAGTATTGTGCGTTATATACCACACACAGAGGGCTGACATTTAAAAATTAGTAGCCCCTGTGCACAAATGTGTGCAACTCGAAGCTGGAATTTTAAATTCTTGACTAGATTTTTGTTTAATTAATTAAAAACTGGGTCAGAATAAATAAAATGGAAGATTTTTTTTTCTCTGGATAACTCATTGTTAGAGCATTGGCGAGCTAAGCCAAAAGTCTTAAGGTTTGATTCCCGTGTCCAAGTGTTTATTTTTTCCCCCAATTTATTTGAATTTTTATTTTAGCAAAAACAATTAATCTTCAATTCAGTCGTGAGACACTGGCTGTGTACTCTGTAAGGGCAGAGAGCGCCGAGTTGCAAATATTTTGCCATAGACAGCCATCTCCCAAGCAGTTTTGGCTCAAATCAAAATATGATATGAAGATGGTCAGTTTTGAAACTACACACAACTTTATGAAATGGACTTGTGTCTAAGTTTGGAAAAGCTTGTAGCTGATTTTAAAACTTTAGAAAACTAGTGGGAATGTTTTAAAACTAGAATGGCCTGTTTATTTCTCCATTCAAAAGTCTTGTTACCTTTAGATCACCATTTAGCGATGTGTCAAAGAAAACTAATGTGTTTTTATGAATTCTTGTTAAGAATACAAAATTGTCAGAAGAATTGTTAACTAAAGTTGGGGTGAAGTTCAAGAAAAATGTTGGAACAATGTTGTCTAGCCTGGGCTGTAAACTCAGTGGACAAGTTTTACAAACTTCTGAAAGAAAGAATAGAGGACTTTGAATAAATTACTATAGTTGGCAAGTTTTAATAATATAAGAATGTTAAAGCATGATGTATGTATATATTTAAAGGGCGTCACCTCTTTGAATAAAATATATTTTTTTAATTTTCAAAATATTTAAGATGTATATTATTGGTTTAAGGTAGGTCTGGGTTAATGCCTTTTTTCAGAGCTCCATTTTAATAAAAGCAACAATAAAATATTAATGTTTCAGCCTTGTTTGTATTTTCAATTTTGTTTAAAGATATAAAAGAAGCTATTTAAGGTTTAAAGAGTCTCTAACAGTGGCGGCTCGTGTATAGGCACTGCGGAACTGCAGCACCTCCTATTTATACTTGATATCATCGATAACATTTAATATAATTAGTCCTTTTTTCTTTAATTCTTTCTTAATTTTGTAGTACAATATATATTCCTTAAGCTTAATGTCAGTACTTCAGTAGCCATCCCCAAGTTTATCAAAAAGATACAAAAATCTTTGTATAGAACTGTGCGCTTCACAGTGCCAGCGATTTGGTGTTTGACTGTTGTGCGCATGCGCACATAGGAGGAGGCTGGGGAGGAAGGCGGGACTGCCAGGTAGAGAGCACTGTTGCTCTCGCAGTGCCGGCTCTGGTGTGATGGTGGAATGAAGTTTTTTTTATTAAGCGTGTGTTGTGCTTAAAAACCATATACCATATTCTTGAATGTGATAAAGTGTAGAAGAGTGTAGAATTAGATTATTATTCTGCTTCCAGCTATTATATTTGATTCTTTTTTTTCGGTTATTTTATTTAACAGAAAACTTTAACCATGGCCTTGCATCCCCAAGAAATAAGTTTTGTGACTGTAAGTGAACTTAAACAGTATAAATTTTTACAGTTATCTCTCCATGAGAAAGTTACAGTTAAGAAAAGAGGTCGTTCAACACCTGATATTCTAATATCTCAGCCAGGCAAAAGCAACAACAAGAAATATATTCGTAGCTTTAATTATGAATGGTACCAACAGAAAAGTTGGCTTTGCGGCTGTGAAGTAAAAAATGCACTGTTTTGCTTCTCATGTTTGCTGTTTGGAGGTGATGTACTGTGGACAAAAGATGGTTTTAGAAATATAAACAAAATGAAAGAAAAAACTGAAAAGCATGAGAAGTCAAAGAATCACGTTGATAATGTTATTTCACTGTCACTTTTAGGAACCGTAAGTATTAAGGAAAAACTTAGTGAGGCATACATACTTTCAATCAATGAGCATAATATAAAAGTTAAAAAGAACCGTGAAATTTGGTCCAAAATAATAAACTGCATTTACTTTTGTAGAAACTTTGAAACTCCCTTATGTGGACATGATGAAAAAGACGATCAGTAAATCCAGGGGTATTTAAAGGATTAGTAAATTTTGCATCTAAATTAGATTCAGATTTGAAGAATCACTTAGAACCCAGTGCACTCTTCAAAGGTGTTCCTAAGACCATTCAGAATGAGATACTTGACTGCCTGCTACAAATATATTATGAGGAGATAAGGACGGAAATTAGAAAAGCTTCCATTGTAACTGTCATGGCTTATGACACAACAGATGTTTCAGAACACACTCAAATGGTCCTTATTTTATGGAATATATTAAATGGAGAAATATTTGAGCTTTTTTGGGGATCCCTTATTCCAGAAACCAAACTGCAGATGGCATATCAAAACGTATTTTAGAACAATTGGACATAATCCTTCAAGGAAATGGACAAAAACTTATAGCTCAGTCATTTGATGGTGCAAATGTCACGAAAGGCAAAAAAGCCCGAGTTCAAACAAAAATAAACACAGTTTATAGTAATGCACATTTCATTCCCTGTTATGCACATCAACTTAATTTAATAATGAGAAATGCAGCAAGTATTATATAAAACACAATAATTTTTTCTCTATCATTCTGTCTATTCCAACATTCTTCTCAAGATCACCACAACATGTGTCCATTCTCAAGAAACACATGAACGTCAGCATTCCACGTCCATCCTCTACAAGTTGGAATTTCAACATACGGACTATAAACAGAGTTCATGAAAATTTGCAACCTTTAAAAAACTGCCTTACTGAAATTCAGTCAACATCAAATGCAGATCAAAACATTGCAGAAGCAACAGGAATTTTAAAATACCTGAATGATGATAATCTCAAGTTTTGATTAGATCTTTTTCATCAGATTATGCCTCATGTTGAAATAATTTGCAACCAAATTCAATCTCGAGAAATTAGTGTGTTTAAAGTTGATGAATATATAACAAATTTCAAAACTGCTATTTTAGAATTGAGAAACTCAAGGTACTGTGAGAATCCCTCAAAGACACGGCAGAAGCTAAGTAAGTGTGTGTGTGTTGATATAATGGACAGATATTCCTCCACTAAACACTTAGTAGCTGCTAAATTGTTCACTAGATTTAAGAATGAACATCCCACAAAAGATAATAGTACAGACCACTGAAGCTTATCCCATGATTGACAAAGAAAAGCTTGAAACTGAACTAAAAGTATTCTATTGTAGGACTGATATTAATGAATATTGCAAATTAATTGAGCTGCTGAAATTTATCTTGGAAAATAATCTAGATTTTGTTTTTAGTGAAATTACGAAACTGATAAAAATCCTCTTGACAATTCCTATAACTACGTCAGAGGCAGAGCGCTACTTTTCAACATTGAAAAGAACAAAAACTTTTTTTAAGAAGCACTATAAATTCGGAAAGACTAAACTGCTTGCAGTACTTTCAATGGAGAAATTTTTTCTCAATTGTCATCCAGAGATCAAGGAGAAAATTATTGAACTTTTTGCGCAAATTAAAACAAGAAGAATGGATTTAATTTTTAAATGAATAGGTCAAGCTTGAGCTGTAACAATTTAAGTTAAAGTAAGTAAAAAAAGTTTTTGTTGTTAAGATTTTATCAAGTTCCTGAATACATTTTCTTTTTATACATGTTTTTTTCCTTTTACACAATTTTAAAACAAAGGCTAAACATTTTATGGAGCAGCACCCCCCACTAATTTTAGCTATGAGCCGCCACTGGTTTATAACACAAAGTAGGGTTCTGCGAGTATTTGAGTTAAAGCCTCCTATAAATGATTGAGTTTGAACCGACATTTGGCATATTCTAGCTCGTGTAGAACTATTCCTGTGCTGTAATCTATCTGGTGATAGATGATGGTGTGCTCTTCTCTATATTTGTCCGGGCTTTGTTTTTGAAAGGTGCAGTTGACAGATGTTATTTACATGCTAAAAATACCAATGCTATTGCAAAATATATATCTCTTATTTATTTTTTAACTGTCAGTAGCTATCTTATTTTTTATTGAAATAGCTAATTTAAAAAATGATACATAGTTATTGAATTCAATTTCAATTCAATATTATTTATTGAAGACCCGACAAAAAGTTTGCATTACATCTTAGTATTATTTCGTGTACCCCATATATAACAAATTGTACCTTGGAAATTGAAAAGAGGTATTACTTGAAAAAATATTATTATTAGAAATTAGTATTAAAAATAGAATTAGAAAATTAGTTAACATATCATTCATTTCTAAATACAACTATAGCAACACATACTTTTAAATCAACCTAACCTGAGATGATAAACGTAATCAAACACATTAATAAATGTTGTTAGGTATTGAACCTGGATCTAGTAGACTTGTAATTGGCCCCTTAAAGAGGGTAATATTGTTTACTGTACGGTGGGCACTTGTGGGCTTATATCTATTCGTTGATCACGGAATGAGATTAGAATAAAGTTCTGTCTAGTCTAAAATTAATGGCTACACACAAGTACTCAGTGCAACTCATCTTTTTTTGAAAATGTTTCATGAAATAAGTCACAACATGGTTGGTTGTGTAGTTGGAACACATTTCCCCTTTATCATTGGTTGGTATTATTGTCTTCCTGTTTTCTACAGGTTTGTAGAATATTAGGGATGGGAGCCTCTAATACTGGAATCCTTTAGGCGCTTTGTTATCCCACCAATAAGTCAATAACTATATAAAACACTTAACAAGACCTCAAACCACTCAACTGAATGTACTGGGACAAACATAGTTAACATTGAAACACTTTTAATTTACTACGCCAACTAAAAAATTAATGTCAAGTTGGATTTTAATGTTTGCCATATTTTTCAAAATTCAGATTTGAATTTGAGATTCTGGATTTGTGGGTAAAATGAAGATTCATATTTTTAAAACTGTGGATCCGAACTAACTCTACAGATTCTTGTGGTTTCAGTGAATATGAGATGTGAGCTCACTGCTATTTGTGTAGATAACTCAGAGATAGTTGTGAGATGTGATTTCGAATAATGTTGTTTTCCTTCATTGAGAGTAGTTTCAAACAAAGATCATGGCTACTTCTTGAGCCGTCCTGTTGATTGCTTTAAACCAGGGGTCCTTAAACTAGAGCCCACGGAATGTGTTTAACCAGCCTGTGAACGCTTTGACTAAAATATAATAGAAATATAATGAACATAATTTCAAGGGAAATTCAAAATGATTGTGCTCCTGTAAGTAGTACACAACATACCTACATACATAACATCATATGCGGCTGGCGGAAGTATTGGAAAAGCATAATCAAAAGAGTCGTACTATGGTGCACAGTTCCTCAGCACCTGCTGGTCGCATTTCATTAAGTGTTTGTAGAGCAGAGAGGCGGAGGGGGTAGTTATGTTAGCTGCACCACTAACGTCATTTTTAGGCCTAATTATGGTTATATGCTGTAATAATGTATATCTCTTTTTCGATTCGACCCACCTAGCACTTTCAATACCTAATTGTGGCCCTCCGCTCGGTAAGTTAGGGGGCCGCTGGTCTAAACTATTCTTTATGAAGTGTACATAGACATCATTACTACACATCAATACTCAAATTTCAATTTTATAGAAATATCATTTGTAATTTTTTTTTTCAACTCTACTAAATGAAAAACAGAAGTGCAGTTGTAATAAATTATTCAAACAAATTCAATTCAGACAAATATAAAATAAAATGTACTCCTTTTAAAATAAACGTAACTACAAAAATATATCGATGTCTCTGGACATTGGTGACAACAAACAACACGTATTGATGGTGACATTAATGGACATAACTTTGTATGTCCTTACCATACACAAAGTCTGCCGAGCGGTGAGTCGTAAACAAAGTGAGCGAGCTTTGTTTGTTAAGAATTGCTATACATTATTTTGTTACTAAACTTACATTTACAGGCTGTTGAATTTTTGTTAAAATTGAGTCATATGCATGTAAAACTTTTAACAATCATTATTTTAATATTCTTTAGTTAAAGGAAAGCTTATTGATATGTTGAACTATTCAAACCATAGTTTAGTCAAAACTATCAGAATTGTATATGCTACATATTAAATTTAAGTCATTATAATCTAGCTCTCATATATTAGTAACTAGTTACTTGTGTAAAATGTGGTAGTATTTTTAACACCTTGAACAATTCCTTCAAGGGAAACCAAAGAAAAAAAGTTTATTTAAAATAAAATTTTGATTCATAGGGGTGCACAAAGATTCAAAACTTCGACTGTCTTAAAAATAAATATCAGCTTACACTTCACTTTCACTTTAAAAGCTAAAACACATAATATTCAATTAGGTCCATTCTAGACTCTTATATAGACTACAAATTAATATTTGAATGAAAAATCTGACAGTTGAATTACATGTTGTAAAATAAATAAACTTGAATTATTAGATTAGAATTGAATATTACAACAATGTTTGCAATAAAACTTAATGATTCAGCTCATAAAGTCATACAAATAACTATGGGATATTATTTCAAGCATAAAACAATTAACAAAAAAATTACATTAGATTTTGATTCAACTTCAATAATATCACCCGCCTCGGTGGCGTAGTTGGCAAACGCGCTTGTCGTGTTGAGCTCGACTGCTGAGGACGGGGAGATCGAGGTTCGAATCTCGGTCGGGTGAACTGGGGGTGGTTTTTCCTAAATGGTTTTCCACTCTCCCTCCACGCAAATGCGGGTTCACTTCCTCTAATTCAACCTTTCCAATTCCTAATCCATTAGCGTAATTAGTACTTAAAGCGTATAACCCGAATGGGTAGTAAGACGCGGTGCTAATATTATTATTATTATTCAATAATATCTTATTAAGGATTAGGATATTTTGAATTGAAAAAGTTAACTTCGCACCCCGTTATTTATTATAATTTTGTTTACATTGTTGCCAACAACAATCTTTGCATCTATTATATTAATAGGCTTAGAACTAAATTGTGTTAACATATTATTCAAAGTAAAATTTGGAAACATCTTCCAAAACTTTGGGAATGTTATTTTGTATTCAAATTTTTATAAAATGTTCAAAAATATTTGCTAAACAACAGATTTAGCCTAAAAGTTGTATTAATGTGCAGATAACAGCAGTTGTGCAAAAGTGGCAGGCGTAAGCTCTGAAGTGAATGTTATACATTGTTTTGTATTTAAATGATTGTTGTAAGAATGAGCTAGCCAAAGAATGATGTCTAAATCATCTAATACACTTCCATCTTATCATCACTTCCACATTTAGGCCTACACATAATTATTGTGATCATGAATTTCTAAGTCATCAGGCAATTATTCATTTTAGTGTTTGATTTGAAATATGATTCAATGTTTAATCAACTTTTGTGTACAACTTTAAACTATTTTTCTTGTGTGATATTTATTGCCGACGCTTATGGGAGTGATACAAAGAATTGCACCAATGATAGGTAGGTAGGAAATATTTGATTAGTGTAAATATTATAGATAATTTAATGTTATATTTTGTGAAATAATGATTTGTTAGTGTAAATATAAGTGGAGAAGATGCAAGGACGCTTGCTATGGTTGTGACTTGTTGGAAGAGTTGTTTGTACACAAGATATAGATTTGTGATGAGCACATGCTCACAAACATGTTACATATTATTGTGTTAACCTTTTTTTTAATTAGATTCATATTTCATGTAAATGTATTTTTTGGGGAGTTTATTAAAAGAATGTTTATTTGAAAATGAACAAAAATATAATATGTTAGAGAATTCAGATAAAACATAATTTCTTCATCAAATAATTACATCATGTATGTTAATCAGGGCCGCCTTAAGGAGCGGCAACTGCCCGGGGTTCCACATCACCAATGACTTCTTAAAAAAACTACAAATAATAATCTTTAAAAAAATTCATATATTGTTCAGCTATATTTGATATTGTACTAACTTTCTTTGCCGTTTATTATGACTTGTGTCCTTATTAGACCCAGAGTTCCTTTCAAGTTTATAGGACGTTAAAGAGGAGGGGGCGCATAAAAGTTTGCCCGGGCTCAAAATTATGCTCGAGGCGGCCCTGGTGTTAATTTTCACTGTCATTTAAAATGTATTTCTTCATAAATGTTTTAAAGATGGATACAAATCATTTTAAAAAAAATCACATTTTCCAATGTAGTGTGGCACAAAATGAAAATTATTATTTGATACAATTTTATTTTTTCATAATGTTTTAATACCACACTGTGAATTAATATAAGAATGATTTAAATATTATTTTTGACATAGCATGGTCACATTACGGTTTTCTCTTCACAGCCCAAAACATTGTTTTAAAACCTTCAGGGATTTTTGGTATTTATATTTTCTCAGAGGTTAGTTTTGGGAATGGAAAGGTATTAAGTTTTGAAACAGTTTAATGTAGTCTTAAGTACCATCAAAATATTAATCATTGATCAGCAATACAGTATTTACATATCGAAACATTAAAATATACTTATTACAGTAGAAGTATTTTTAAAACTTCCTTAATTAGATACTAAATAGGTAATTTAAAAATATTTTGAATATTTAATTGACTAATTATTTAATATTATCAACATGTAAGTTTTACTCTTTCAACTAATACATTCTATAAAATTAATACACTTTTGTAATTTGAACAATTGGACCTTGTTGCATATATTTGGCTTTTTGTTGTCTTAAAATATTTCAGTTTCTTTTTTAAATTTTCTTTTGTTTATGTCAATACATAATCTAATAAATAGTGGTGTAAGGACAGGTTACTGGTTAAAGTTATTGTAGGTTCACATTCACACATTTTGTGATTTGTGGGTATAGTGCAGGTGCTAGTAGGGATTTTGTTTGCAAGATATGATGGACACAGTTTCTTTTCAGATCTGTCCACTTGGGATGATAGTTTCAATGGAAGTCCATGTTGCCATCTAGGTAAGTGGTCGGTTCACCCCCCCTCCTTACTGCACGCCTACACCCTTCCCTATCCACACTAGCTAAATTTTTAGGGAGTTCAAGGGCATCTCTATAGTGTTACTACCAAGCCAACGTGCACTAATTGCTGTGAGTATTTCATTGGCTTATTTTAGTAAGATGTATATAGAAGCTATTAGTCAAAAAAAGAAAATGCAGTGTCGAGTGTCATTTATTTTGTGACACTTCTGAAGATTTAGTGCAAGAACCAAAGTCTAACACTTTTATGACTACTCAAAGCGCTGCTGAGAGGCCAGCTAATCTTATCGATGAATTCAAAAGAGATATGCTTTCTATGAAACAAACATTTGGAGTATTTAATTCTGTGAAATGCGATTTGGCATTATAACAATCTCAGATACGCTCTTCAGCTGTGACGGGTGGTTATATTGGAATAACTCAAAATGAGGATGCTATGCAAAGGTGGCTACTTCTGTATCCTTTTAAAAAGTCGATTCATCAGGTTTTATTGATGTTTCTTGATTGTGAGCTGGATGCTACTAGCAATACCGATTTTTAATTTCACACTCAGTGGAACCAGACGAGAATGAATAAAGATGAAGAAAATATCCGGTGCCTAATTGCTCTTTTGGCTCATTATAATCCATTCGAAAACAATCCTGAACAAAATGTCTTATAAATATCTATGCTGGTTCAGTTGTTGAGACAAGCGTAGCACAATGTTTACTTTCAGTCAAATATAATGGTGAATAAGCGATAAACCAATTTGAAGGAGAGTGCTTAATTTCAAGAAGAAAAAAACAACTTATTTGAATCAATAAAAAAAGACAAGAGTTTCCTAAGCTTCATACAAACCTAAATCAAAGATAGACAGCAAAGATAATAATCCACTAGACGACTCTAAAAAAAATGGTTGAAATGTAGAAGTTGATTATGTTAGCAGGCCTGCATGGATTTGATTTGAATAGCTTAACATCCCATGAATTGAGAGGATATAAAAAATATATTTTTGACAAAAGTGGTTTTTATCATAAAAGTCAGAAATAAAAAATAACTATTCTCGTAAACCATGTTTAAAACTAGAAGATATTATAATTGCTCAAAATAACAACAAGACTTGTATTATTGATGGAATGGCACTTGTTCACTCCAATCAGTTTAAAAAAAAAATCCAAACTTTTGGGCAGTTTTCTGAAGAGTTGTTAAAATAAGTGACATCTTTTCTTTCGAGTGCCTGTGTATCAAGAGTAAGCGTGGTATTCTATAGGATGACATATCCATTAAATTTGTTGAAAATGAATTGCGGTCTAAGGGAAAAATTCAAGTAAAGTCATTATTTCTGGGCCTTTTACAAATGTGCCAAATAAATGTAAAAACTTTTTCGCAAATATAGAAAATAAGCTAAGCCTTATAAATTTAATATACAACTATGTTAATACAAATATTCAAATTGAAGATGGTAAACAAATTATTTGTGCCAAGTTTGACAACCCTACATAGTGTTATAAACTACATAATTCTGTTTTTGACAACGTTTTCTATTAAGTCAAATCATCTAGGAGCTCTAGAATTATCTGCCATATATTTCATGCAGCTCGATATCTGAAGCAATCAGAAATAGCCGTGCAAAGTCCAGACACTGATGTATTTATTTGTACTTGGAATTCATTTTTGGCTAAAGCTTCCAGAAGCTTACAACTGCAAAGGTTTATGGTTTCATTCAGGTCCAGCAAAAAAAAAAAGTTAGATGTTAGTATGCCACCTAGCTGCACAATCACTTAGAGAAGAAGTTAGTATCAACTTGCCAGCATTACATGTCCTGACAGGTTGGGATACAACTAGTCACCTAAGTTGAAAAAAAGCCTTGAATCTTGCTCATTTGCCGTCCATCCAATCACTACTTTCTTTGCCAGTAAACGGAAATGTCATTACTCCAGAATAGTTTAATCAGCTGGAAAAAGAATATTCTTATCTTATATGCAAACAAAGCATTTCAGCAGATGAGGTTCTATTTCTTAAGCCATTGGCTTTAACATGAACTTATCACAAGTACTCTGCACTTCTGATGCATTATATTTGCATTGTCTGAAAGCTTCTGGGCAAACTTATATTTGGATAAAAGCATACCTGCCTTTATTTTAGCCCTTAAATTTTGAAGCGTTTGGATATGAGCTTAAATAAAATGTTATTCTGTATCCTAAGCTATTGACCAAAGAACCAGTTCTAGCTGACATTAAACTGTGTGAATATAGAACTTCATATATTACCAAATCATGCAGTTGAAAAAAAATTTGAAACACTGTGTATAAGTTTATGTAAATGTTCAGGGGAAATCTGTAAAAACTTTGAAACTGGCTGGATCCATTTTGATCTCTTTTCCCCAATTAATACTTTAAGAACTGTACAGATTATTGTTTTATTACGTAAACCTTCTTTATATTATGATGTTTACCATAAAAGTACATTTTTGTAAGACATGTGAGCATTTATTTTTACTAAAACACTTGATCAAAGTTCATTCTTAAGTCACGATTCTAGTGTCATATGATATGTACTGTAAAAATTTATTCGACCAAAAAGTCGCCCGAAAACATGCATTTTCTTAAAACCAATGACCTTCTTAACACATCCCAAAAAAACAAAACTCCTCCCAGCTTTTGGTTTAGTAGTCAGGGTTAAAGTCACGCTACTTGCTTCTTGGAAATAGTTTTCTGTGAATGAAGCAGGGATTACAAAATAAAAAAATATTGTGAAGAATAGCAAACAGGAAGTGATAGTTTCCTTTTCTTTGTTTGTTTGTTCAAAATGAACGAAGTAGATCATATATCCGTGTGTTGAGAAAGGTTTTTAAATGAAAGAGTTCTAACTCTACATAAACCCAAATTTACGCAATTATATAAAATATATATTATGCAAAGAAGCACAAAATATAAACATATTACTTCACTATGTAATATATTTATGTAGATAGTAATACTACATTTTCTTATGATATTTCACAAATCGCAAAATGCACGAATGTGAGAGGGCAGATAAATACTTTGTCCTAAAAAAAATGAAATTTTATAATATAATAATGTTGGATCGTTCAATTTATTTTGCTGTTGGAATTTATATTACGTTGTGAAACTGTTTTTGATTGTGTGTGTGTAAATGTTCTGACCCATTTATGCCACCAGTTAAACAAAAGAATAAATAAAAAATGGAATTGCTTTAATGCAATGAAAACATTGACTTAGAGAAGACATGCTCTGTTTTTAGCTGTTTAGAATTTTATTCATATGTTAGATATATTATATAAAATACCACTTGTACTAATATAGTAACATTTTATTAATGTTTACCAGAACAAAACATGAATTTATAGAGTGTATGTTTATAAAGTTAGTTTTTATATTTTGTTCCCTTGCTGGTACAATTTTGAAGGTGGCTATGCGATTAAATAATATAAACAGTTTTAGTAGCTTGTAGTAGAATCATAAGCAAATTGTGTTGATCACGTCTTATCGCAGATGCCCTTTATTATTTATTTAAATAAATTATTTTCATTTGGATTGAAATTTAGTTTCTAAATAATATAAGTATTTCTTAAAAACAAAACTATATTGACCCTTTCACTTTTACTTCTTCAGTAAACTAATGCTGATTTTAGTTGACTTTTAACTTGTAACCTTGTAACAAGCTTTAGAAAGTTAACAAATTGTACCAAAAATACTTTTAATAAATTTGATATTATTTCTACAAAGAAGTACCTAATTGGGAGGAAAGTGTTTGGTCTAGAATTCTTATAAAGTAAGTCTTTTGATTTACTTAGAGGGAGACATAGACACCCCCAAATCCTTAAAAGATATTCAAGACTAATAAAATATGTATTCAATTTTCGAATTTGTTTTATCCTGGGGGCTTAGCCCAACATCTGACCTTAGACCATTATTTTAACTGAATGTTTGTATTTTTATGTATACTGGTTAACATGTTTTAAGAGAGATTCGTAAAGAAGAAGTACTACCTTACACACTTCTATGAATGATCAATCAACTAATAAAAATAATATAATCAATTGATGACAGGGAAGATTAGAACAGATATTTAGTGCATTACCCTAGATTATATTTACTTGTCTTAAGCCAAACAGTTATGTAAGACGCTGACAAAAATAATCTGGGTTATATTATTTACAAGATTGTCCTGATATTATTGAATTGATGACCAGCTAAATAATTTATGTTTGACACTCATATACATTTTATTGTATTTATCTTGATCTATATTTAATCAAGAATCTTCCTCCACATAAACTCTAGATAACCCACTTTTCTAGTGATAGTAAAATGGTGTTAGTATAGTTTGTTTTCTCTTTTCTTCTTGCTACAATAAAGTGTGATGTTAAACAGCCTTTTATTGACCATCCATTGTTGTATAGATTGGTGAGTTAGAATTCTCATCTAGGCTCAATAGTAATGTTCTTAAAACATGTTTTTAGACATGAAAAAATAATAGAGAATAAGTTTTAAATCTTAGCTAGAACTTAAGTAAAACTTAAGTAGGTTATTTTAAATTTTAATAAATCTTTAAATAATTGTATGTAGCTGCCTCATGAATTAACTTGTATTATGTGTATAACCCTAACAGGCATTAAGATGCAGTGCTAAAAAGACAACCCCACTTATATTAGTGCACCAACTTTGAAGTGTTTATTTTCAGAGGTGTAGGAATAAAGGGGTACATGCAAGGGCACCCATGTGGGTTTTCTAGATGGAGGGCGAATTGGAGTTCCATCTGCCAAGGAGGGAGGGGGTGTATGGTACCCAACCCCCTTCCTCCTCGAGAGAAAATTTCAGGAATTTAATCTTGTGGGAGTGAATTTTAGAGCATATAAATATAATACTGAGCTATGAGTTTCATGAGCCATTTTAGCAAACAAAAAGTTTCTGAAAAATTAACAAATCATAAAACTAAGTTGTAGCTAAACCCATTGAAATAAACATATTTTTCACAAATTTATTGACAGAATGAAATTAAAACAATCCTTTGAAGACGGAATGGGAGAAAATATACATTTTATCATTTTTATCTCTGTTAACTTCTTATATTGATGAGTCAAAGTTGTTAGTAGCAAAGTACTGCTAAGTTCCAAATATATAATTTTATTTTTTTCTCTTAAAACCAACAAACACCAAGATTCAATATTGCAGAGTGATAAAGGGGGATGGACTATGAAAACATTCCTCCAAAGAACATTAAGACTCACAAAATGTTAAAAAATAGATTAAAAATGGTGGTTAAGGGGAGGGGGGTGGGGTACTTGCTCCCTTAAAAAAGTTTCCCAGACATCTGTTTTATTTCGTAAACAAATGCAAGCTTTTACTTCACAAAATAAGAACATCCTTGCATTTCTTGTTTTTACAAATAAATGGACATTGAATTTGTTAAAATGTATATAAATTTATGAACATTTTAAAGTTGGAGGCCAAATAAATTTTCTTGAAATTTTTAAAGCAATATGTATATAAATAGAATACATAATGGAAATCTTGAAAACTTGTATTTGTATTCTAACTTCTTAATTTAAGGATAAAAATGCTCTGTTGACTATGAACATTTTTATTTCTCTGCTCATTGTACATTTAAATATTTCAATAAAAATTTTTTGTTTTATATTAACCCTCTAATTTACTTGTTATCACATTTATGGTGTAATCTCCTTCCTTCACCAGAATAGGTCAGGCGCATGATATTGAAGAGCTGTACTTTTCAATATTTATAAAATGTTTGAGAATTATTTGCTAATATATGTTAATGATTGTTTTTGGTAGTTCCGTCATCATATTAACTAATTAACTTAATTGTGTTTTGTTGGTAAAGTACACTTCATTTATTCTGAAAGCTTGCAAGCTTACCTCAACAGGTTTCCCTATGGTGTGACATAATAGGGCCATTGTGTAATCAGCTACTTTTCAGGGTATCGTTAGAAAGAACACAATGACCTATCAAAGTTGGTTGTTCTCATAATGCACTATTTGTATTAATATTAATTTCTTATAGCGCAGACCTCCTGGGTCTAAACCAACCATTTCTTTTCTGGTAGAGCTGTCTAAGATGATTGTTCAGCTCAACAACTTTTGTTTCCTAGCACAAACACTACCCACAGATAAAGGGCACAGTTATGGGTACATGCATGGCTCTCTCATACATATATATTTACATGGGACTACTAGAAGAACGCTTTTTACAGTCTCAACCCATCAAATCTTCTGTATGTCTGCGTTACATTGATGACATTTTAATGATCTGGCTTAATTCTGAAGCATCCTTGGACATCTTCTAGATAATCTCAACAACTGCAGCCCTTTAAATTTCAACCACAATAAATCACTTTCCTTGATGTGAATCTGTTCTTTGAAAACAACCACATTCTCGCCACTGTACCTATAAAATCCACTGATCACCAACAATACCTTCACTATCATAGCAGCCACCCTTCATACACAAAAAGGAATCTACCATTCAGCCTTGCCACCCGATCCAAACGGATATGTTCAGAACCCGATGATCTAACTGAATATTGTGAACAGCTCTCCACAGCTTTTCAAAGCAGCGGCTACCCAAAACCTTTAACATACTACCAACTCTCCAGAGATGACAATGACCCTCCAAACAAAGTGGACATCTTTCTCTCAACACAATACCATCCTGGTCAACACCGAATAACCACCATCCTTGAAAGTGGTTACAAGTTTCTTACCAGTTTCACCCAAAACCTTAGTTCATATCCAAGAGTAGCTTTCAAATGATCGCCCAATCTTCATAATATTCTAGTATGTCCTAAACTTCCTGGCTCAAATAGAATCCAAGAAGAAAAACAGACTACCAAAGGAGCATACCCCTGTGGGGACACCTGTTGCAGCACATGTGGGATCCACCTATCAGCTACATCTTTATACAGTAATGTTACTAAATTTGAATACAAAATCCCTGGTCATTACCACCGAAAAACAACAACAACAACAACTTGGTATATCAACTACAGTGCAAATCATATGATGCAGAATATATAGATCTAACTACACTACAGGTTCTCTCAAACAGCGAATGGTGGTTGCCAAGTTATGAGTTCCCACTCTCCGAAATGAGAAGTGAGTACTGTTTCACTCAGTGTTGCCAACAACCATATAAGTATTGTAGCTAGATCAGTCTTATCAAAAAGTCACTAGATTGTCACTAAACGAAAAATTAAAAGTCGTCAAATTTTTCACCAAACCAAAAATGCATACTTATTTAAACTGAATGTAAGGCACATCGGTGGACTGAGGTGATCCCCGGATACGGAACGATATTGTGATTTGTGAATGACAGACAGCTTAGAGCATTTCTATAGACCAAACAATGTATTTAGTGAATCAAATATCCGAAGCTATTATTTATGCTTTTTAGTGAGGAATTCTCCATCTAGATATATTCTGAAAGTTGAAAAAGGACACCTGGACACGGGAATCGAACCCGGGACCTTTGGGTTAGTACGCCAATGCTCTACCCACTGAGCTACCCAGGAATCGTCTCTTGCTCAGGGCACAGACAAGTAAGAAACAGACACTCAGCCTTACGGGAATTTTGCTGCGCTCCTTTTGCCAGCTTGAGTCCTTCAACACTGGGCTTCGCTAGTGTCACTGCTGGGTGATGATAGGACTAGTTGCAGCGATCCTAGTGGTGAAGGACTAAAGATGCCAAAAGGAGCGCAACCATTTTAACCTGGAGGCTGAGTGTCTATGTATATTATTTGTCTGTGGCCCAGGGTAATTCTTCACTCATATTTTAAGGCAGAGTCTATGATGGACGTGCGGAAATCGTCAGCTAAAAATGTGTTTAAAAAAAAATTAAGATCACAAGCTATCAGATAACGCAACCACCTTCGACTCCGTAGTTGGTTTAATGCTGCCACTTGCTACTGCCAATTTAATTAAAATTAAATTTAAAATGGCTCCCCACATAAATATTAAGTAGACTGCCACTCATAAAATTCATCATTAGTTCTTATTTCCAAGATCGTTTACTAATTAGTGTAACACCGCCCTTACTCTTCCCCGAAGAATAAGGCTGGCGCACAACGGACAATAAGAAATAACATAAGAAATACAATAATTGCAGAGCGGCTGTGAGGATACAAACAAAAGTAAACAGGCCGACCACGGGCCCATTTACTTATATTCTCCACAAACTCACCCCTCAATTATGTTGATGTTCATAACAACAGGAGAGGCGAAGGATAAAGCAGGAAACCTTGATCTAGTAGACTATATGTCATTGATAACAATTTGTAGTTTTATTGGTTGAGAGAATAAACTTGAACATAGTATTGAAATACGTAATTTGGTTGTACAATCTTGAATTACTTATAATTTATGTAACCTTTAGCATACGATCATAATATCGTAATTGACAACAATGAATAATGAACCTTATAAGCCCGCAAGGCTAATGAGTTAAATGACGACAATATTCCAATACAAAATCTGGCTATGCAGACAAAAAATGCTCCTTACGTAACGATAATACAAAACTATTGCCGTATGGGCCATTCAGTTAAAAACGGGATCATACCAAAATATTTATAACTTTACATTTACAATATAAAAAACTTCCCACTGCCTGACGGGCAATTTTGATATAAACAATTACCCACAGATATCCCTGTTATATCAGTCGCGCAAAGAAAAATATTCCTTACAAAACAATTAGTATAGACGCCATATTGGCGATGCAAAACAAACATTTATTAGTTAACAAATGATTCCTGGTAAGGTAAAATATTCCAAGTCCAGAATAGACTACAACATTTATAGTGATGCTAAAGTTCTAAGTCCAATACGTTCTACATATTTATAAGTCGAATACAACGAAAAAGATTCTAAGTTCAAAATGTTTGACATATTTATCTAAGTCCAAATATTTTGGCATAATTATAAATTAGATATGAAGAAAAGATTCTAAGTTCAATATGTTTTGACATATTTATCTAAGTCCAATATTTTGAAATAATTACAAGTTAGATATGAAGAAAAGATTCTAAGTTCAATATTTTTGACATATTTATCTAAGTCCAAAACGTTCTACATATTTATAAATTAAATACGACAAAAAGATTCTAAGTTCAAAATGTTTGACATATTTATAAGTCCAAAGTTTTGACATTATTACAAGTTAAATACCAAGAAAATATTCTAAGTCCAAAACGTTCTGCATATTTAAAAGTTGAATACGACGAGATAGATTCTAAGTCCGAAATGTTTTCCATAATAACGTCTATATCTCGTCGAAGAGAGATTCTGTACCTTGCGAATATTTCCTGGACACCCAAGGTGTGTCCTAGAGGACAGCCCTGTCAAGAAGTACCGTCCATGTTGAACAACACCAGTATTTATATGATTATACAAGCTCAAAGAGGGGGGAGAAAGGTAAATACAAAACATCGGTCAACACGACAAAATGACGAGAGGGAGGGGTTAGAATATCAAGGTCAACACACGCGGAGCTGGTAGAATTTACGTAGACCAATTAACTCTGGCATAACAATCCATTTTGCGCAGGCGCGTCACACACTTTCCACATCCCACCCCGAGGAATAGAACACTTTACAAGTCCAAGATTTTTCCTCGTACAGTTGATCGATATTTTGGTAGTGGCAAATTGTTGTCTTTTTTGTGAGTGGGAAATAGTAAGTTGGCGCAGCAATAGTTGGGCACTTTGGTGAGTTTTCTTGTATTAAACCTTTTTTGGAGCATATATCCCAAATAAATGCTACAAATCTCGCCCCCTTGAGAGATGGGTGGCGCACTTTTCATCGTAGCCTTTCCTCTTGATGTGCCCCAACAGTGCTTCCTCCTCCCCAACAACATCTCAATGTTTTAAGATATTGCCATTCCTCTTAGTTCGCTGAAGAAAAAAGGAGTTGTGTTTTGTTGGGGGGAAGATCAATAACAAGCTTTTTGCTCCCTCAAACAAAAGCTTATCTCCAATTGGGTGTTAAGCATGCCCAAATTTTCGGTCTGCTTTTTGCTCCAAAAGGATGCTTCATCGGTCGCTCTTGGGGCTTTGCTATCCTAGAGGACGTCTAAGGGTGTCCGACCTGTTTCTTTTGCAAGTCAAACTCTCACCGATGCCGAAAGGAGGTACAATGCCTATGTAAAAGAATGCCTTTCCTGCGTCTTTGGCATCGAGAGGTTTGCCGAACACCTGGAGCAAACGGAATTTAAACTGTACACTGACAATATGGCTCTTGCGTGGATGTGGTACTATCCCAAACAGCTGGAAAAATTGGTAAATGGGTATGGAGATTGTCTTGTTTCAAATTTTCCACCCACCATATTTCTGTTTAGAACAACATTACTGTTGATGCTTTGTCACGTATGGCTGAAGATCTAGTCCCGGTAGGTTCTAAGGAAGTTGTGCATGAGAATTGCGTGATTCGCTCCATTCCCGAATCGATTGTATCTATTAAGGATTACCAAGTTAATGATACCTGGTGTAGTGATATTATTGAGAGGATTCGGAATGGAGAAAAGTTAGGAACCTTTGCCATTTTTAAGGACTTAATTAAGGACTTAAGTTTAGCTGTCGTCAACGCCAAACAAACAAAAGAACAGGAAAGGTGTAGTGCCCGTTGCTGTGCACCCTATGTTGCTAAAATATTTTCACGATTTTTTTTTTAGGGTCATTTAAGTGTCCTCAAAACCTTCCGTAAAATATCCCAAGAATTATTTTAACTCAGCTTGTATAATGATGTTAAATCTTGGGTTAGCCTTGTGAGGGTTGTCAGAAGGATAAACCAGCGCAGAATACAAGAGTTGGACTCCATTCGGCCGATGTTGCCTAAAGTCCCTGGGATAAGTTCTTAGTAGATTATGTAGGTCCTATCACCCGATCCTCTTTGGGCAATTATTATATTTTGGTTCTTATCGATGCCTTC
>JBCFYV010006144.1:0-10882 GCA_039000515.1 Timema cristinae
GTTTTTTTTGGAAAAGCACTGGATGACCTCACCCCTTTTCTTCTAGGAAGCTTCGAAAAGGGAAAATGTCGTTTGATATACCCCTTCAAATGCGACAATCTCCTCACTGCTAGTGATCCTTCCTTCTCGACAAGAACAGTATAGCTAAGATTCATTTAACGCAATAGTGGGCTTTATCAAAATATAAAATGCGTGTGAAAATCTAGCTAAAAGTAAACAGTTAATTCATTTAAAATTAAAATAAAAGACTATTAAAAAACACCAGAATTTTTTAATTTATAAAATATATAATTAATTATTAAAATAATATCACCCTTACGATGGCGTATAGACATTTCTTATCAGGCTAGCGTTTTAATTTATTCAAACATACTATAAAAAATTTATAGTGTGTTATCTCGAATTGCATAAACAAAGACGCTTTATTTCAGCGAACCTCCTATTTAAATACTATTTTATTTCAAACACAAAATTGTTTTATTTTAGCGAGAATACAATATAAACAGCAACTTTTAATGTGTCCTCCCTTATCTTCTTTGAACGTAAAGCCACCTTATTTAAGCGAACATACTATAAAAATACTATTTTATTTCAGACACAAAATTGTCTTATTTTAGCGAGAATACAATATAAACAGCAACTATTATGTTGTCCTCCCTTTCTTCTTTGAACAGATAAGCCACCTTATTTAAGCGAACATACTTAAAAATATATTTTATTTAGACACAAAATTGTTTTATTTTAGCGAGAATACAATATAAACAGCAACTAAAATGTGTCCCCTTATCTTCTTTGAACAGATAAAGCCACCTTATTTAAGCGAACATACTATAAAAATACTATTTTATTTCAACACAAAATTGTCTTATTTTAGCGAGAATACAATATAAACAGCAACTATAATGTGTCGTCCTTATCTTCTTTTCACAGATAAACCCCGCCTTATTTAAGCGAACCTACTATATTAAATATTTTTTTTCAGAGACAAAATTGTCTTATTTTAGCGAGAATACAATATAAACAGCAACTATAATGGTCGTCCCTTATCTTATTTGCAGAGATAAAGCCGCCTTATCTAAGCGGACATACTATAAAATTCTATAGTGAGCTTATTTCATTCACAAAGCCGTCTTATTTTAACGAACATACAATAAAACAGCAACTATTATGTGTCTACTTTTCTTCTTTGCACAGATAAACCCGCCTTATTTAAGCAAAACCTACTATAAAATTCTTAGTGAGCTGTCAATGTGACGGTGACGTCACACACCCATTACTACTGACGTCAATTTCTTACGTCACAGACTACCATACAAATATTTTAATTACACCCTAGTCTCATACGTTATTATTACAGTTGCTGGGTCAGAGCGGCATTGAAGCCATACGTCATTAAAGGGTTTCCCTTTTAAGTTATCCCAATCTATTTGTGATAGTAAATTGATATCCTGAACTCGAGTGGTTTAAAACGCACATTTATATTTCTTACTACTCTCCTCGGGGGCGTAGTTTGGGTAACGCGTAAATCGTGTTGATCTCGGGGGGGCGTGGAGATCGAGGTTCGAATCTCGGGCAAGTGCTGTGACTCCAAATGCGGGCTGACGTCACACGGCAAGGCTGACCAAGGTTGACCTCACTCACTGAATTAATATACACTTAAAAAAAACTTGTCCGCGACAGAAATTATCTTGGCGGTGACCTTTTAAAACAAAACCTATTTATTTCAAATATTTGTTTATATAAAGAACTAAACATTTAAACTGATTACAATTCATATACATTTAAAAAATTGCCCGAGACATAAATTATCTTAGCGCTGCCCAACAAACCCGGGAAAACGTCACACAGTGATGACGTCATAATACTTCACTATATCTCTACCATACCTTCCCCGACGTCACTCAGCAGTCATATTATTTGTGATGTAAAAATCCACCCCTACATTCAATATACAGGCTGACGTCACAGGGCGGGGCTGACCTTATCAATAAAACGTCACTTCTTTAGTCTCATACGTCATATTTTGATAATTAGCGACCGGAAAGCTAGGCGTACCACAGGTGACCAACAGGCTGACGTCACATGTCAGGGTTGACCTTACTCAATAAAACGTCACTATCTTAGTCTCATACGTCATATTCTGAAAAATTTTAGCGACGGATAAAGGGGGGGTGGTGTTAGCATAGCTACCGCCATTTAAATTTATTCATGGGCAGGCTGACGTCACGACGCAAGGCTGACCACACTCAATAAAACGTCACTATTTTATTTTTTGTCGTCTATTTTGAATATTGGAACAACGCGGGTATATACCCGACATACGTAATTGAAAACGTCAATCTACACACGACATTTCGTCATTGAAAACGTCAATTAATACTCTCATACGTCAAATTATGAATAATTATCGATGGGACAAAGTCGCCACTAACTCTCACAAACATTTAAGTGAACATTTTTCGTCACCAAATACCTTGATTCTTTCATTAACTATCGTACTATATACATTTGTTTATGTACTACAATAAACTATTTTTCTTGTAAAAAACATATTTTTTGTGTGTCATACAGCCACCTGATTTTTACATTTGAGAAATAATGTTTCTAAAGTATGTTTTAAGATGGGACGGATAAATAGGCCTAAAACTATATACACCTTGCAAAGGGGAGATTTCTCTTCCAGACTGCTGTCCACATTAATGAAGCTAGATCAATTTGTTTAATAAGGTTATAAAAAAGCATATGTGAAATCTTTCAGTTATGTAAACATATTAAACAAATCATTAAATTCACTATAGAATGGGACTTTTCCCTAAAGTAAAAAATATTGGGGGTGACATGTTTACCCGCCATTAAAATCACTTACTATTTTTTTCGTAAATCTAATATAATGCCTAGATTCACGGGTGATATTTGCCCTTGGATAACATTTTGGAGAATCATAAATAAGGGCGATTTTAATTTGCTTTTTTAAGGAAGTACAGCAGTTAGGGGTAAAGGTCTTGTTCATATTTATCAAATGAAAAAAATGTTCTGAGCAAATAAATACAAATAATGACTCCATTTTCCATCTCGTTCAGAAGGGAATACATCTTCGTCTGACATCAGAATCTTTAGGGAAGTCATGATAGTAGGTATACTTATCAACTATCAGGGTGCGGTGAGGGGAAATAATTGATCGTCCCCCACCCCTTTCCCTCCCCTCCCGCGCCGGAGACTCCCGTGTTCTCTTTCCACATGGTGTGTGTGTGTGTGTGTGCATTCCCTCACCCCCTCCCTCACCGGAGACTCGCGGATGTGTGTTCTCACTCTCTCTCTCTCTCTTCCCTCAACTATCAGGGTGCTAAGGGTGAAGGTCCCCCTCCCATCCTGCGACGTGGACTCGCGAGCGCGGGTTTTCTCTCTCTCTCTCTCTCTCTCCCTCTCACCAGTATACAACGCAGGATATCAGAACAGTGGCTTGTCATGGAGGTGGGTGAAGGGGTGGGGGGAGGGGGGTGTCTCGCCATGAGGGCTCGAGGGTGTTTTCTCTCAAGATGGGTCAGCTCACTTCCCTCCATGCCTTGTGTCAACTCATTATCATATATACGATCGGTAAGGTCTACCCTTTGTTCCCCCTAGGTTATGATCAACACAGCTGCAGGAAGAATACCTTTGATTTTAATCGGACTGAACGGCTCCCAGGTAGTTCATTAATCATAAACGAGAATCTTGAATCGGTTATTCCCGACAATGATATATTTTAATCGCTAGTATGAATCCATCCACCCTTTTTAATTTTTCTACTCGCAAAAAAGGATTGAACCCTGGGGGGAAAGAATCGTCACGACTCGCAACAATGCGAGATTCTTTGTCAAAAAAACTGTGCCGCGTGTTGAAAAAACCCAGGGAGGGACAAAGTGTAGACCCTACCGCCACAACCCGCCTCGGGGGCGTAGTTGGCTAAAAACGCTTTTCGATGCTGAGGACGGGGGGAACGAGGTTTGAATCTCGGTTTGGGGGAACTGGAGGTTTGGTTTTTTTCATCTCCCCCCCACGCAAATGCGGGTTCACTTCCCACAATTTCCCCAATCCATTGCGTAATTAGAACTTAACCCAAAGGGGTTTGTAAGACCGGTGCTTAAAAATTATTAAAGGGTTTTTAAAGATCGAACTTTTACCGATTTAAATACTGTTAAAATCCTTCACAAACCCCGGGTCCTTTAAAGGAAAAAAATGAGCCCAACTTTGTTTTTTAATAAATGATCGAACTTTTTTTAAAAAGAAAAAAGGGGAAAAGTACTAAGGTAAATAAAATTAACCCGTTCGGGAGCAAAGGAAATATTATGTTTCCGGGAGTTTTAGGGGGGGGAAGGGTTAAAGGGGGGGACATGTCATCCCTCAAAGGTAGAAAACGCATCTCCCCCTCCCGGGGGATCAAGATGAATCCTCGAGGTATCCCATATCCCCTTCCAAACCCTAAATGGATCAAAGAGGAATCCCTCCAAGGAAAATACGGCAGAGTGTACCCATACCTTTCCCAAATATGACATGTACCTTTAAATTGAGAGTATGAAAAAAATCGTTTTTCCGGGAAGGGACCCTCATTTGGTTTGGAAAAGAGGATGGAAAAACAAACCTTTCACCCTTCCCCGATATTTTTTGGGGAAAAAGTTTTTCCTAATGAAACCGTGAGAAAATCTTTCTTCCCGGAATTTGGGGCCTAAATTTGCTTGGAGGGAGAGGGGGGAAAAAAAACACTTTCATAATCCATATGTTTTGAAAAATTTTTTTAATCCGAATGTATCATTTGAAGAGGGGGGGATAACCAAGCCTCTGTTCACCTGACCAAGATTCGGAACCTGGATCCCCTCCTACGAAAAGGGTTTAAAAGGAAATTTGGGAGGGGGGAAACCCCCATTTGAAGGGGAAAAAAAACAAAACACATCATTTTCCCCATATGTTTTAAAAAAAATTTTTATCCGAATGTCCCCGCAAGAAAAATCGTTGGGGGGAACCCGCATTTGTTTGGGAAAATCCACCCTCATTCACCCGGGCCCGGGTTCGAACCTTCAAACACATCGTCAGACCCCTTTAAGCCCCCCGGAAAAAGGGTCCGGAGGAGGGGGACACGGGAGAGCAAAAAAAGTTCCTCTCCTGGGAACCAAACCCTGCAACCCATCCCCCTCATAAATGATACATTTCTCCCGTTTCCCCCCTGAAAAAATGATGCATGTAAAAAAGGGGGGCACTACATCCCACACCACTTTTCTCCCCTCGCGGGCCCCATATTCATACCTATATCCAGTTTATGAGTGGGAGAAAGAGGGAAGAACTCTAACATACTTAAAGGAAAGGGAGGGCACACTTCCCCATCGGGGGGGGGGGGAACACACCCCCCAACACACCCTTTCCCCATGTGGAAAAGAACACGCGAGCCCCGGGCAGGGGAGGGGAGGAAAGGGGGGGGGCCCAAATCAATTACTTCTCCTCACCCGCCCTATATTTTTGATAATTTATACCTACCTTGATGTATAACACCATATCCCTTAGTTTAACTTTTATTAAAAAACGGCAAAGGGTTTAAAAACCCTCTTTCCCGGCATTTTTTTAGTATCGGAATACCCCTTTTCGAAACCCTTCACGCATAAAAAATTTAAAAAGTTTACAATAAACATTCAAACTTTTTCTATTCACATTGACTTTGGAAGCATACTTGACTTTAAATAAGAAAGTTATTAAACGGGGCCGCACCCGCATGGGTGGCGTAGATAGCTAACGCCCCAAAGTCGTGTTAAAGATTATTTCCCAAAAAAGGGGAATGGGGAGATCGAGGGTTTTAAAATTCGGTGGGGTGAACTGGGGGGGGTTTTTCCAAAAATGATTTTCCACTCTCCCTCCCCCAAATGCGGTTAAATTCCTCTAATTCCCCTTTCCCAATTTCTAATCCATTAGCGAAATTTAGTATTTTGGCTATAACCCGAACGGGTAGAAAAGACGTGGTGCAAAAATAATAAAATATAATGTGGCACTGCACAGTCACATGATCTGAACAGAACAAGCTTTGGGTAGTTCACGATTAGACTTTTCAGCAGCGCTGCGTGTTAGGGGGAAACTGAATGCTGGCCGGTAAAGGAACGAAACCTTTCCCAAACTCTAGTAGCCCTTTTGTATAAGGAAGGAAACCCCTCAATATGACCAAATAAATCTTAAAATTTTAAATTTTCCCCAGTGAGTTTAAATAATTGGGGGGGAGGAAAGGGGGTTTGGGGAAATCAAAATTTTCAAAAAAAAATATAATTTTAAATTAAAATTCTTTTGTATTGTAAAGAATTTAAATTTATTAATTAGGTACGGGGAAAAATACAAAAAGAAAATTTTCATAATAATAATAAAAATAATAATTTAAAATAAAATTTTTATTAAATTTTTTAAAATTAAAAATTCTGAGAAATAGTGGTGATGGAATAAATTTGAAAAAAAAACTTTTTGAATTGAGGAATTTTTTTTTTTACAGATAAAAAAAAAAAAAATCAAATCCCAAAAAGTCAATATAAACAAATTAAACCTAAATTTCTCAAAGTGGGTTGGGAAATTTGGGGGGGAAGGGGGGGTTTTAAAATCTACAAAATTAATAGAAACTACTACATCTCAGTGCGTGTCGTTAAAAAATTTAATTTTGGCATTCCCGAAAATGCACCACCCAAATAACTAAAAGTTTGAACATTTTAAAATTAACTCCATAAAATCAATGGGGGGGCGGGGGGGGTTATAAAAAAAACTTTTATCCCATAGTTGAAAATCGAAATTTGGGTGGCAGGTAGAAGTACAACTAAGTTATAGATAAAAAATTATTCTTAAAACAAAGTGTTTAAAAAGGGGGTTAGAGAAATTATGATTGGGGAAAGGGGAAGAGAAAATTTTCAAAAACCCAAAGGAAACAATTACTAACAGAACAATTTTTTTGATAGGGTGGGGGTGGGTTATACAAAAAGTGATTCTTTTTAAATTAAAATTTAGGGTTTTGTTTGTAAATTTAAACTATTTCTTTTGGTGTTCATTTCAACAATGTCTCCGCGTAAGCAGCAAAAATTGAAGGGGAAACCCGCTTTTTTTTATAATAATTTTTTTTCCCTTTTTAAAAGGAGTAGTTAAATTTTTGGTTCATAAACAACAAAGGTTTTCTCCTAAAAATGTCAAATTGTTTTTTTGTATTTAATCAGAGTTTTTCAAAATGCGAAAGGGGCGAAAGGGATTTTTAATGAGGTTTTGAAAACCCCCTTTTTACTTCCTTCGACTTGCTAAATTTTTAAAATTTACAAAAAAATTTTTAAAATTCAGTTTTGGGCCCGAAGCAATTAAAAATTTAAAAAATAACTTAAAAACTCTACTATTTTTAATAAACTTCTACAAAGCTTCACAGAAATAAAGAAATAAATTTAAAATAATAGATGTCTAATTTTTTGTTTTTTAACGTTTTTTTATTTAAGAATAAGAGTCTTAAAATTTAAATTTTATGTTCTAAAAGGCTAAGGGCATAGAATTGAGAAAAAATTTGGTTTAGATGTTTTGCTAAAAATAAAAATTTTACCCCAACTTAAATGTGGGGGAACCGGGGCAAACCGAGTAATTAATATGATTTAAAAAAAAAATGAATATTAATAAATTCATTTAGCAAAATTAAAAAAACAAATTTTATTTTAGAAAGATGAAAAAATTATTTGGCATTAAAAAAAAAAATTCAAAATAAAACAAAATTATTAAATGGGTGTGCTTTTTAATTTTAAAAAAGGAGGGTAAAAAAGGTACAAAAACTAGTACAAAACCTTGAATTTTTAAAAAAGTTCAACATACAAAAAGGGGTTACTACAGTTAAGGAGTGCTGCTATCCCTTGGGAAGTAGTAAATTGAGAAAAACTTTATTTTTTTAAACGTGTATATATATTTTAACAAAAACACTACACCCCCTCGCCCTTTTAGCACACTACAAATTTAAGAATGTTCCCGGGACAGCAAAACATTTTTTAAATAAATAGTTAAAAATTTAAATTTTTTAAAAAAAACATTGACCAAAAAAGGCTTTTGGGCCCCAAAAAGTCTTTGACCAAAAAGGGGTTTTGGCAAAAAGGCATTTTACCTAAAAAAATTTTACCTAAAAGGCATTTTACCTAAATCATTTGGCCCAAAAAGGCATTTATTCTACACTTTGGGCCCAAAAATGAGGGGGTACCCTCCCCCCTCAAGTTATATTATAGTATTGAGCTTTATAATATAAGGGAAAGGACATCTGCGGCTAAATTTTTTAAAGTTGTTATTGAACCTTGGCGTAGAAATTGGGAATATTACTGGGCCCAAGTGGGGCCCTGTAGAGCCCCAGGTTGACTTATTTTTAATTCACACTCATTATTGTTAGTATGAACAAACTGATTCCTATTATTTCGATAATTTTTATCCATTTTAATGTGTTAAAAAAATTTTTCTTCCAAATTTAGTAAAAAAATATTTTTGTGGTTACACAATCAAAAGCTTTTTAAAGTCAATGAAAAGTGATCCAAAATGAGTTTTAGAGATAAAGTTTTTTTATTTTTTCAACAAGGAAACGTAGCATCAAAGTGCTCTAGACCTAATCTGAATCATACTATAGTGTTAGATAATGTACCGGACCCTTTTTAAATTGGTATTACTTTTGCAATTTTTGATCATCTTTTCTTATTGTTTAAAAAATGATTCATGATAGAATCAATCCCCCCATTTTTAATTATGTGTTTTTATATAAATCGAGGGTTTTTTAATTTTGTACTAAGCTAAGATATAAATTTATCACTTTAATTTTCGGGTTTCCCCGGAAAAAAAAGCGCAAACAATAAAAGACACATGAAAACTCCCCAGAAATAACTTTTCGGTCATAAAAAAACCCCGGAAAAAAGCTACAAGAAAAATTTTAACGGAAAAATGCCCAAAAAGAAAATAGCCCCCAAAAAATCCCCAAAAGGAAAATAACCTACACGGAAAAATACACCATGAAAAAGCCCCATGAAAAATGCTTACACAAAAAAGTTATAAATTAAGGGTTAACGGAATCAAATTTGATTGGGTTTTAATCAAAAACTTTTTTTTTTCCACTTTTAAAATCACGTTTGATTTATTATTTTACATTAAGAGTTTTCATTCCATTTTTGGTCATTTTTGTAAATTTAATTTTTGGGGAATTTTTTAAAGCATTTTAGAATAATTTTTTTGAACATTTTGGTATCAAAATAATAAATGTTTACAGAAAGTAATTAAGTTCAAATAAGATACAAAAATATATCAAAATAAGTTTTTTATTTGATGGTTATTTTACATTTATTTGGATCTAAATGCTGGTGCAGTTTAATAGGGAGGGACTATTACATAAAATAAAACAACGCCCATACTCTAAAATATAAAATATTGTTAAAGTGTTTCAAAATTACCAAGGCTTTAATAATGTAACACAATAATATAAAATTTTTTAAAAGTTTTGATTGTTACAGTGTCAATTTTTCTAAAAAAAGGGCCCGCATTGGGACCAAACAATTTATAAAAAAGCTTTATTTGAAAAGTAGTTTACAAAAAAAACATTCAAAAAACAGAGTTTTACAATGTAATTGACAAAAAAAATATCAAAACGATTTAATTTAATTTGGTAATAGTTTAATATATTTTCCAAGAAAATTCAAATATGGATTACAACCAAAAAAAAACGAAATTATCCTGGTGGATTAAAGTTTCGGGGAAAAAATACCCTTAAAAGACCATCACAAGATACAAAAAAGGTTTTGGATATTTAGGGGTATTTAAAAGTAATAATAGTTGTGACAGCAAACCAAAGTTTTTATTATATTGAAATTAAAAAAATGTTGGTATCAGGGCGTCAATTCACAAATTCAGTTAAATATATGTATATTAAAAAATTTTCTTTATTGCAAATTGGCCAAATTTCCCTTTAAATAACTTTTCTTCCAAACGCCCTATTTTTGAACAGAAATGGAAATCAAGTATGTATTCCCCTTTTATTTCCTTTTTTCCCCACTAGCTGACCGCCTTTGCATAGTCATGTTAATTTGTGGAGTCCCTCAAAAAAGAAACCACCCATGGGATGACTGCAGGGAAAAAAAGTTAGCTACCGCTGCTATGGAGGTTGCATTATACAGCATCCTTGAACAATTGGGGGACTGCTTTTTATATCATGAACAGATAGCTTCTATTCCGAACACCCCCACGATTGGAATCCCCCAACGGTACTTTTTAGGGGTGCTCACTGACGAACTTCAGATTAAGCCCGGGAAGCTATACGAGAAATAGACATTTTTATCTTTGCCCGCAGAATTACGCGTACCTAGAAATTTTGTTAGTAAATCTTTTCAAAAAAAAGGTGTGCAAGGTTTGGGATCACAGTAGAAAAAAACACTACTATATCCAGTTTTCTCACGTTATTAAAATAATATTGAAAAGGTCTGTGAGTGACGCCAGGCTTTAGTGACGTCAGTGAGTAAGGTCACCCCTGACGTCACCGTTTGGACGTGTAGGTTGGTATGCTTAGTATTTTGGACGTCTCCTGATTGATGTAAGGGTGCAGGTCTTAATTATTCAAAATTTTGGGGACTGGGGCAGCCCTGCCGTTTTATTTGGTCAGCCCTGAGTCAGCCTGTTGTACGTGTCGGTAGGTTGCTATAGTATTGTGACGTCATCCTGATTGTTGGTCAGCCTGTGACTATGACGTTTCAAAAAGTGTGGTCGGTTGACGTCGGTTCTGGACGCCCCTAGCTGGGATTTTTTACGTCATTATAATATGATGGTGAGGTAGCTATGTAGAGAAATTTAGTGTAGTATTGTGACGTCATCCTGGGGGGACGTTTCAATTAGTTTTCAGCGGCATTTC